>NW_020718661.1:0-18349 GCF_900518725.1 Notechis scutatus
CTTCAAGTTGAAGTCCTCCAAAGCTTCGCTGGCTGGGGAATTCTGGGAGTTGAAGTCTTCCAGGCTTAAAGTTGCCAAAGTTGGAGAGCACCGCTTTAGGGTGTCGGAAGTGGTCAATGGCCGCTGTTTTCTCTTTGAGCATGGAATAAGGACCAGCAGTGGGTGCTCCCTAAAGGGATCAGAGCCTAAAAAAATAATGAGTTTGACACCCCTGCCTTTAGACGCATCCTTCTCCCACCTGTAGCACCGCTCGGCTCTCCAAGGGCAGCATCCTCTGGTTCTCCAGCTTCTTCCAGGTCCCCAGTTTGGTCCAGCGCACCACAGCCCTGGGGTCCCCGTCCGCCAGGCAGTCCACGCTGATGGACTTGCCCACTTTGAGCTGCAGGGGCCCCTTCGGCACCACCGAGACGGTAGGCAGCCCTGGGAGGTGGGAAGAGAAGGGCACCCGAGTTTGCCCAGGCTCTTCGGCAGACCTTCTGCCCCGGCGTTCCTCCAGAGGCCCACTTTAGCGTCGTTTGGAGGAGAACGAAAGGGGCCCTCGTTGTCCCGTAGAGACCCTCAGCCTTGTCCCGTTTACCTTGCACCAGGACGTTGACCAAGCTGTTGGCAATGCCAAACTGGTTGGAGACCACACAGCGGTAGGCCCCGTGGTTTTCCAGACGGGCGTTGGAGATGGTGATCGCAGAGCCGTTAGGGCTGATCCTCACGTTATCTGCAGAGGGGATGGAAGGAATTACCGGGGGGGGGGGGGGCGGCCCCCCAAAACCGGCCCCCCCCCCCCCCCACCGGCCCCCCCGGGCACTTATTAGCCCCCCCCGAACCTCACCTAACAGCCGGTTGTTGGGCAGCTTCCAGGTGATATTGAGAGGTGGGGTGCCTTTGTGGACGTGGCACCTGAAGGAGGCGTCTTCCCCTCCACGCACCACCACGCTGTGGGGTTCGATGGAGATGATGGGGCTCTGCAGACCTGCCGGGAGAGAGCGACGGTGTCCCCCCCTGGAGTCCGAACACCCTCCGCCCGCACACTCTCGCCCCCCCCCCCGCCGGGATCCCAAAACGTACGGGAAGTAGGACTGGTGTTGGCTACGACGGAGACCACGAAAGACGCCTCTTGCGGGACGCGGCCTCCACTCACACGGCAGACGTATTCGCCAGAGTCGGCGGGGGTGAGTCGGACCAGTCGCAGGTGGGCATTGGAGATCGGGGGGGGGGGGGGGGCGATGTCTGTTTTAGTAGTTGTCATTAAAAAAGGGGGGGGGAGAAGAAGGAAATCTGGAAAAGCAGTGCAGCAGTTTGAAAGCGGAAGTACATTCCAACTCTTTATCTTTAAAAGATTGTAACTAAAATACCAGAGCTTTTGCCTGGGAATATATTTAATTGGAGAACGGGAATGATGAACATGCTCAATTGGAGAATCTGATTTATGAGACACCCAGGGGGGAGAGTGGGAACAGGGTCACAGGGGACTGTAAATGACGTATACCAGAGTTGGCTTCATACAAGGCAGTGCCAATATGTCGCTTCTAATAAAGTTTTTTGAAGTTTGGCTCGAGAATCATGATTTCATTAGGGCGATTGCTGGAATCCTGACAACTGCCTTCTTTCCCCCACCCGCGGTGGACAAACTCGCCCTCTACCTGGTGACCTGCAGGCAGCTGACCCTCTCGCCGATACCAGGTGAATGTGGCCTGGGGCTGGCCTGGAGCAACGCATGACAGATCCAGGGTCTCTCCTTCGACGGCGGAGGAGGAGGAAGCCTCGATCCTCAGGACTGGAGCAGTTCCCACAGCTGCGTGAAAGGAGGAGAGAAGGATGAGCTGGGCCTCCTCCTCCTCCAGCAGGTCTGAATTGCCAAGAGGCAGAGAGGGGAGCAGAGGAGCCTTACGGTGGGAGGGGCCTTCGCTGTCCTGGATGGTGACCACCAACACCGCCTCCTGGACGGCGTTGGGGCTGATGACGCGGCAGCCGTACTCGCCGGAGTGGGCGGAAGAGACCTGCGGGATGCGGAGGCGAGTGCCCGAGACCTGCCAAGGAGAGGTAAGTGAGCCACGATCGGCATTTGGCTCTCCTGCTGGGCCTTCCTTCCCCAGAGAGGAGTTGTTGTGGTTAGCCGGCAGCAGGTGTGGATGGCTGGAGGAGAGAGATGACTCCTGATAAGGGGCCAGGACCACCAGGGAGTGGACTGTTGCCTTTAGAGATTGTGGGGGCTGGCAGCAGTGACGAGGAGGTTCCCGAGGAGCCTGTGCCAAGTATGCGTGCACGAAGGATTACTCAGAGGAAAGAACAATTACAGCAGCACAGGCGACTCGGGAGTAAGGCTGCAAGGTCATGGCCCCTCCCGCAAGAGGATAAAAAGCCAGGTTTGGAAAAGCGTTCTTTGCAGACAGCAAAGAAGCTCTGAAGCTCAACTGGTGGATATCTTAGTTCGTGAATCTTGTAAATTAGTTCTTATCTGTGGGTTTTTGGCAGCCTTGACAAACAACTTGGCAAGGCTCTTTCTTGTCGGAGATAATTGTGGGAAAGCAGCCTTTTATCTGTAAAGGAACAGCATTCGTTATTAAACCTTAAAAGGTGGGGGCTGCTGCCTTTGTCTGTGTTTGGGAACTGGGTTGGGTCAGAACAGGAGCTGGGAAGAGTGAAAGGATCGAGCTTCTCCCCCCCGCTACCTGGTGGTTCGGTGGGAGGGGTCCCCCTCTCTTGAACCAGTTGACTTTGGGGTGCGCCTGGCCAGCCACAAGGCAGTTCAGCTCCATGGTCTGCCCCTCGGCGAGGGACGAGGAGGACGATTCAATCTGTATCGGTGAGATCACTCCAGAAGCTGAAGAGAATGAGGAAGATCGTTGGATTGCATCCCCTGCTGCCCGGCTCCCCAATTTCCCTTCCCTCCCCTTTCCCCTCTGGCCACAAGCTTCCCGGGCACCTACTGGGTGCGCCGCCTGAGCTGCTGGCAATGGATACGATGGTGGACGTCTCCAGTCGGCTGGTGCCATCGTTCACGTAACAGACGTACTCGCCCGAATCGGCCGCCGAAACTTGCGAGATCCGGAGGCGGGTTCCGAAAATCTGTTTGGGGCGGGGGGAGCAAACAACCAAGAGCTGATTTCTTTTACTAACTGAAGCCATTTTCCACACACACACCCCTCCTCAGATTTCCCAAAACTTTGGTGTCAAGATTCAGCGCGAGAATCCCAAAAAAACACTCCTGGTTCATTCTCTTTCCGAAAATCTTACTGTCCCAAAGCCCACCATTGCTCAAATGCTGCAGGAATCTCTGCCATGTCCCCTTACCTGACTGTGGACGGGGAGGGCACCCTCACGCTTGTACCACATGACCCTGGCTTGAGACTGGCCGGCTACCAGGCAGTTGAGGTCCAAGGTCTGCCCCTCGGAGATGACTGCGGAAGAACTATCGATCCTGATTGGGGCAGTGACACCCACAGCTGGAAGAGCCAGGGGCAAGGAGAAAAGAGGGGTCCTGTCAAGACTCAAAGCGCACTCGTGCTGCTTTCACTTTTACTGCTTCTCAGCTTGCCAACGAACTGGGGGGGGGGGGGGGGGGAAGGGGGAAATTGGAATGTGGATTGTAACCAGCGAGCCCTTAGCCTGTGAGAACCAAGGTCACTTCAGCAGGTGGTTGCCAGACCTTCCAGGGACTTTCTCATAACAATATTGTGACACTTAATTGGACAATGCGACCTGCCCTAATCGGAGGGAGGGAGGAATCTATAATTATATTGAATTGCGCGGGAATTAGCCAGATCTGGTTTTGCTTTCCTTCCGTGCCGTAATGATGTACTCAATAAAGTTTTGCGTTAAGAGATTGGATCGTCTCCGTGGGACCTGTTGGGTTGGGTCCCTGACAGATCCATTTCAACGAGGGAGACCCCCAGGGAGCAGGCAATCACACCCTCCAGCCCAACAACCGTAGGGAGGGGAACTTACAGGGAGAGCCCGTTTGACCTGTGATGGTCACCACCAGCGAAGCCTCGTGAATGACCGAGCCGTGGCTCACGCGGCAGACGTATTCCCCAGAGTCCGCTGGTGAAGCCTGTGGGATGCGCAGGAGGAAGCCAGAGGCCTTGGGGAAGAAGCGAGCCGAGGGTGAACGGGGATGGGACGCACCTTCCAGGCGCTGGCCTCTTCCCCGCAGCACCTGGAGGTGTTGCTGGGAGAAAAAGGCCCTCTTGGCGAGCCCCGGATGGGCGGTGCCATACCTGGTGTCTGGCAGGAAGGGCCCCTCCTCGCTTATACCAGGTGACTTTTGCCTGCGGCACAGAGGCAGCCACGATGCATTTCAGGTCTAAGGTGTGGCCCTCGGAGAGCGCGGTGGAAGAATGCTCGATCCGTACAGGGGGGATCACCCCAGCGGCTGCCATGGTCACAAGAGAAGAAAGGTCAGGGCTGTTGCAACTCCTCACCCCACACCCAGCCAGGGAGAAGCCAAGTCTCGGAGAAGCCCCTCAGTTGCTGCCTTCTCTCCTCCCAGCTGACCCACGTAAACCTTGGGGAGTCAGAGAAGCAGATCCTTTAAACCAGAGGTCTCATTCTCGCGGCCCGCGGGCCAATTGCAGCCCGCAGGACGATATCCTGTGGCCCCCACCGTGATATGAAAGTATAATGTTAGTGCGGCCCGCAGGGGGAATGGACCTCTGAAGGAAGTCCCGCCCGCCGTTCCTCGTCGTGGCTGACATTCGGTGCTAGGCTAAGCTACACCGACTTCATGCACACTACACTTGTAACAACAGTGTGGCGGATGACGAACAGTCTGCTAGCAGTCGCCTTTTTTTGCGGTCGCCATTCCGGTTCTTTCTACCATCAACGGATGCCACGATCAAACGCAGAGAAAGGCGACTGCTACCGGGCTGTTCGTCATCCGCCACGCTGTTGTGACAAGTAGAAGCGGAAATGACGTCACGCGTCGAGACGTTCTCCATGCGTCGCTAGCTGGCTAAACACTTCTATTTTTTTAACGTTTTTTGTGGAATCCTTTAGGCGGCCCAGCCTCACCCAGACTCTGCCTCCAGCGGCCCCCAGGTAAATTGAGTTTGAGACCCCTGCTTTAAACCAAGGGTTCTTCAAACTTGGCACGTTTAAGACTTGTGGACTTCAACTCCCAGAGCTACCATGACTGGAGGAGGAATTCTGGGCGTTGAAGTCCACAAGTCTTAAATTGGCCAAGTTTGGAGACCTCTGATTTAATCCGTTAAAGCAAGCGTCTTCAAACTTGGCAAGTTTTAAGATTTGTGGACTTCCACTCCCAGAATTCCTGAGCTGCCATGACCGCAGGAGGAATTCTGGGAGTGGAAGTCCACGCGTCATCAACTTGCCAAGTTTGAAGAAGAACCCTGATTGAAACGTTCCAGGGTTTAGGATTCCTTTCAGGATGCTGTAACAGCTAGTCCTCAACTCAACAACCACAACTGAGCCCGAAAACGTATGTTGCTACAAGTGAGACCACTGGTGTGGAGTGAGCTTCGCCCCACTTTACGACTTTTCTCGCCGTGTCTATGGAGTCAATCACGGCACCGGTTAAATGACTAACGCTGTTGCTAAGGGAATCCCGCTTCCCCACTGGTTTGGCTTGCCGGATTGTCGCAAAAAGAGGATCACTCAACACCCCCGGGGACACTGCAACCGTCGTAAATATGAACCAATGGCCAAGCATCCCAGGGATGTAAATCCCAGGGACACTGCAATGGTCTTTCAGTGTGAAAAACGGTCATAAAAGTCCCTTTGTTCAGTGCCGTTGTTAACTTTGAATGAATTGTTGTAAGCCAAGCGCTGGCTGCATTCCCTCCCTTGGTTTTTTTTCCCGCTGCCAACCTTTGCGCCCCCCCCCCCCCCCCCCCGGTTCAACCTTCTCGGTTCTCTTCCCTTGCGAGCGGCTTCGAGAGAAGGCAATCCTTACGGAAAGTAGGGCTGCCCTCCTGTTGCTGGACGGTGACCAAGACAGAGACTTCGTGGCTGGCGGCGTCGGAGCTGACCCGGCAAACGTACTCTCCGGAATCGGCGGGAGAGACCTTGACCAGCCGCAGGCGAGTTCCCGAGGCCTAAAAGAGGATGGCATCCATATCAGCGCGTCTAAGTTAACCTCTGCTCTGCTGACTGTGAAGTATGGAGTTATATATTTTACACCGGAGGGGGGAAAAAAAAACCCACAATGATTCTAAATCCCTTTAAAAAAAAATAATGAAAATAAGGCCTTTCTTTTGTATTCGGAGCGAGGAGACGTTCGCGAATCCTCGGTTGAAAACGATGATTATTTGAACAGCAGCCTTTGCGGAGTTGCCTGCCGTAGGTGCCCAGCAGAGATTATACTTCCTGAGACTTTCTCAGGAAACAACCACTGAATGAAAAACTGCTGGTGACCTTCTACCGCTGCACCATAGAGAGTATCTTAACTTACTGCACCTCTGTAGGGTTTGCCAATTGCATGGTGGCAGATAGGAAAGCACTCCAGAGGGTTAATGTCATTGCCCAGAGGGTCATTGGTTGCCTTCTCCCCTCTTTGGAAGAGCTTTTTAGCTGCTGCTGCCTTAAGGAAATTCAAAACATCCTCAAAGATCCATCTCATCCTGGGCACCCTTTTTTTTTTTTTGAACTATTATCATCTGGCGGACGGTACAGGACAATAAAAACAAGGACAAATAGGCTGAAAAACAGCTTCTATCTAGAATTCTACTGTATAGTGCAATATTAATGCAGTATCAGGGATTTTCAGTTCAATTATATAGAATGTGATGGATGTGTGTTTTATTTTTATACTTATAATGTACACTGAAGATGGCTTTTAATTTTGTTGTAAGAGGCGCAATGACAATAAATTAAACTAAAACAACTAAAACCAATCTAAACTAATCTAAACTAAACTAACTTAAGGGATTCATTTTTTTTTTACTACCGGTTCTATGGGCGTGGCAGGGGAACGATACTGCAAAATCCCATTCCCTCCCCACCCCACTAACCTGCTTTCCAGCTCCATCCTCCTATGCAGGGCAACAAAAGAAGACCCAGCCAATCAGCTGGGACTCGGGAGGCAGAGAATAGATGGAGCTAGGGCAAGTCAGAGGTGGTATTCCGAACTACTCAAAATTTCCACTACCGGTTCTCCAGAACTGGTCAGAACCTTCTGAATACCACCTCTGCCTAAAACTAACCTAAAGTTAAACTAAAACTAACCTAAAACTAACCTAAAATTAAATTAAAACTAAACTAAAACTAAACTAAAACTAAACTAAACTCAAACTAAGCTAAAACTAAGCTAAAACTAAGCTAAAACTAAACTAAAACTAAATTAAAACTAAACTGAACTCAAACTAAACTCAAACTAAGCTAAAACTAAAACTAAACGAAAACTAAACGAAAACTAAACTAAAACTAAAACTAAACTAAACTAAACTAAAACAAAACTAAAACTATACTCAAACTAACCTAAAACTAAAACTAAAACTAAACTAAAAGTAAACTAACAGTAAACTAAAACTAAACTAAACTAAACTAAAACTAAACGTCTATCTCAGAGGTAGATGGAGCTCGGTTCGTATCCAGACTAAGGCAACCAGACTAAAAGCCACCCGATGCTGTTTCCTCAACAGCAACTCCAGACTCCAAAGTCCAAAGAGCGTTTTCCAGCTAATCAAACTGCTTTGAAACTGGCGTGGTGCCCAAGAGCCAATTTGGGGCACTCTGCGGGCAAGGAGGTGCCTCCGAGACCGTGGCTTTTAGCCCCCAAACTGCCCAAGGGGCTCCAAAGTTGTTATCCGCTTGCACTTGTTAAGGTTGTGCCATGCCTGTACCTGGTGGTGGGCTGGCAGGGCTTCGCCCCTTCTGTACCAGGTAACCAGGGCCTGCTCCGGATGGCCAACCACACAGTCCAGCTCCAGCGTTTGCCCTTCAGCTATGGCGGACGAGGAGGCCTTGATGCTCACCGGGGGAGCCACGCCAAAGGCTGGGGAGAGCAGACGGGCGGGTGAGGAGACCGCCAGCCCCCAGCAAGCCCAGCCCTCCTCGCAGGGAGCCCCCACACCTACTGGAAGAAGAGCGGGTGAGGGAGATGAGGACGGAAGCTTCTCGGGTGAGGGAATCCAGGCTGACGCGGCAGACGTATTCCCCCAGGTCAGCCGGGGAGAGCCGGGGGAGGCGCAGGTGGGAACCGGACACCTGCGGGGTCGAGGAAGAAGAGACAGTCGGCGCGACGATGGAAGGGATGCTGTAAACCAGGGGGCACCAACCTCCAATCCATGGACCAGCCACAGGGCTGCAGCATGCCAGAAACCGGTCCGTGCAAACAAGCATGGAAGACCCGTCTGCGGGATGCGGGAACAGCACACGAAACCATGCGCTCCCCGGTCCGCGGAAAAGCTTCTCTCCACGGAACTGGTCCCTGGTGTCTGAAAGGTTGGGGGCTGCTGCGGAAAACACCCCTCCCAGAGGGAAGCGGTCTCTGGACAGCGCTTCCCCCTCCCCCAGCCTCCAGGGGCTCCCTTACCTGGTGGCCGGCTGGCAAGGATCCGCCTCGTTTGTACCACGTGATGGTGGCACCGGTTTGGCCGGCCACAACACAATTCAAGTCCAGGGTTTGTTCTGGGACAAGGGAGAGTGACGAAGGCTCGATCCAGAGTGGAGGCGTAACTCCCGAGGCTGTGAGGACAGGAGGAAGGGGCCGACACATCAGTTAACAGACCTCCCCCCTCCTGCCAGCCCTCCCCTATAGGCTTCCGTGGGCCTGGTTTGAAGGGGAGAGCTGAACTCCCCCTGGATCTGAACCCGGGTTCAGAGGTGGTCTTCAGCAGGTTCTGACCAGTTCTAGAAAACCGGTAGTGGAAATTTTGAGTAGCTCAGAGAAGCGGCCAATTATCACCTCTGGCTGGCTCCACCCCATCTATTCTCCATCTCCCATTGAGTCCCAGCCTGGGTCTCCTACAGGAGAACAGAGCTGGAAAGCGGGTTAGTGGGGTGGGGAGAGGATGGGGATTTTGCAGTATATCCTTCCCCTGCCACGCCCACCAAGCCATGCCATGTGTCAACTCATAAAACATATTGTATACACGTTTTATAGTTGTCAACAGAAAAGAAGGGATGGGAGTTTCAAAGAGCAGGCAGCAGCGTGGAATCGAAAGTACATTCCATTCATATTTTCTTCAAAGACTGATTAGATGACTGAAGCTTCTGCCGTGCAAAAATCTAATTGGAGAACATGATTGATGACTCTTGGCTGTGGACGTGTTTCGTTGGATGATACACCCAGAGGGGTGGGGGGAAAAAAACAGGACACACCCAGAGGAGTGTGGGGAATCAAGGGTGACAGTGAATTATGTGTCTCAGAGTCGTCTATGTCCAGGCAAATGCCAGCATGTTAACTTCTAATAAAAGAAAAGTTTTGGGAGTGTGGCTTGAGGCTCATGATTTAATTGGAGTAACTGCTGGAATCCTGACACCACGCCCACCAAGCCACACCCACAGAACCTGTAGTAACAAAAATTTGAATCCCACCACTGCCTGGGTTCCCCTTAGGCTTGGCCTGCCTTCTTTGGCCCGTCCATCCTGGACCTATGAAACCCACAGGTTCCAGATCTTAAGCCGGGACCTGAGCTTCTGACTCACTTTTGGAGCTGCTGTGCACGGTGATCACTACGGAGGCCTCTCGAACGCCGCCGCTGTCACCATCCGTCACCCGACAAACGTATTCTCCCGAGTCGGCTACTGTGGCTTTTAGAATCCTCAAATGGAGACCGGAAATCTGAAAAGAGAAGGCAGTCGAGAGAGGCGGTGAGGACCCCCAAAAGAGAGGAAGAGGCGCGCGCTCTAGCCAAGTGTCTCCCGCCGTGTCCATCATGCCCGTACCTTTCAACTCATAAAACATTCCTATGCCTGTTTTAATAGTTGCCATTCAAAACAAAAAACAAAAAAAACGGGCGGGGGGAGGAAGGAAATCTGGAAGAGCAGTGCAGCAGTTTGAAAACAAAAGTAAGTTCCAACTCTTATCTTTCAAAGATTGTAACTAAACTACCAGAGCTTTTGCCAGCGAATATGTTTCATTGGAGAAGGTGAATGAGGACACCCAGCCCATGAAGGTGCTCAATTGGAGAATCTGGTTTATGGGACACCCAGGGGGGAGGGGGGGGGGAAACAGGGTCACAGGTGACTGTAAATTACGTATGCCAGAGTTGGCTGCATAAAGGGCAGGGCCAGTATGTCGCCTCTAATAAATCCTTTGAAGTTTTTTGAAGTTTGGCTCGAGAATCATGATTTAATTAGGGCGATTGCTGGAATCCTGACAGTACCTTGCGATTAGCTGGGAGGGGCCCTTCCCGCTTGTACCAAGTGACTCTGGGCTGCGAGAGGCCAGTGACCTGGCAGGCAAGGTCCAAGGACTGACCCTCGGTGATGGAAGAGGAGGCAGAGTCGATCCGGACTGGCCCTGAGGAAGTCAGAAGATGGGTCAGCTTCTCTCTCTCTCTTGCGATAATTTTTTTATTTTTGGATACATCAAAAATATAAGTGTACAATGTGGTTCCCTGGCGTCTTACATTTTGATACAAATATTCCTCTTGTTTAATATTGTTGACAATCTTTTAAAATTTGATATCATTACATATATTTGGTTAAATAATCATTCTTGATTATTCAATATTGCAAAATGTTATTTTTGTGTCAATCTCTAGATTCTTCATCTCACTGCTTTCACTTCCAATTATATGTTAATAATCATATTGGCAGTGTTTACCAGATTATATAGTTCTAACAACAATTCACAAGTTTATATTCAATTATAATTTTTCATTGTTTATCCCCTTTTTCATTTCTAAATATGCCACTATTATATATATATTTTTAAATCCCCTTTCTAGTCACATTTTGATACAAATACATTAGCATTCATCCTATTTACGTTTAACAGGTTATGCAATTCTAATAATAAGTTGCTTTTATTAAATTATGAGTCAGCTTCTCTTGCCCACGAATTCCAGGGCTCCATTCCCAGGAAGGCAGACAAAAAGGATGGCCCGAACCTTGCTTTCTTGTGCTCCGGTTGGCGACTCCTGGCTCTCCTTCCCACGCCCAGGTTTGGTCTTTGGCCTTACCTTGGGAGGAGGTGTGGCTCTTCTGGATGGTCACCTTGATGGAGGCTTCCTTCGGGCCGGCTCCGTTGCTGATTCGGCAGACGTATTCCCCGGAGTCAGCGGCCGAGACCTCCAAGATTCGCAGGAGGGACCCGTAGATCTAGGGAGGAAGGATAGCAGTGGGGTCCTACCTGTCCCACTACCGGTTTGGTGATCACGCGTGTGTGCACATGTGCACCTGAAGCACATGCACCTAAAGCACACGCACCTAAAACAGCTGATTGTCCCAGGATTTTTTTTCTTCCTCTCAATTAAGCCCATTAAGAGCTTTCCCTTACTGCTTATCCTTCTGAGGTTATTGGGGGCTCTCTGAGCCCCGCGGAGTCTTAGGTAGGGGCTCTCCCGAACCCCTGAGCCCCCAACAGCCCACCCCAGGGGCCAGATGAGACCAACCACTCTGAATGAAATGTAGTTTTTTCCTCATAATTAAGAGGGAATTCTTGTTGTTTCTGTCAAGCCTTTTCCAAACTCCTCCCCCTTTCATGGCCCAGAATGAAACCAGGGAGACCCCCACAGAGAAGGGAGATGCGGCCGCCCACTCCCCTCAGGTCCTGGGAGACTCCGAACCTGGTGGTTGGCTGGCAGGGCCCCTCCCCGCCGGTACCACACGACGGATGCTGTAGGGTGGCCGGCCACCACGCAATTCAGGTCCAAGGCCTGGCCTTCAGTGACCGAAGAAGATGAAGGTTCGATCTTGACAATGGGTGAGACGCCGGATGCTGAACAGACACAAAGGGCGGAGGGAAAGGAGGCAAGGACATGAGTTGCACTGCGAGGAGGCGAGTTTGAGTCCAGATTCGAATATGTTACCCTTGAGCTGACCACAACCGGCTCGGCGTTTTGCTCAAACCAGCCAGAGGTGCACGCAGAGGTCTCGCCTTACCCCGAATGACTGCCACTTCAATGCGGCCTCTGCCGACTCCCATCGGGCTGCTGCCCACACACAGGTACACCCCTCCGTCGGCAGCCGTGATGGAGGGAATCACCAGGGTGGCGATGTCGGTTCTCTCGGAGTGGGACTGGCAAGGCACAAAGGGAAACCATTGGGAGACCCTCAAGGGGCAGCTGGCTTCCCACCCTCCTGGGGGAAAGGAGTGCCAAGGAGCCCCTAAGGGGCCCAGAGCTGGGCAGATGCCGCCCGCAACATCCGTGAGCCCCCGGCACAAGCAAGAAAAGAGTGGAAGCAGCAGCAGGCGAGGGGGGACGTAGAAATCGGGGCGCAGCCAGCACAATCTGGGAGGGTGGGAGAAAAGCAAAACAGTTTGGGGTGGGGGGAGACCTTGCTTCTCTCCGCTGGAGAACCAGAGACCAAAAGCCAGAGGAGGAAGACGAGGCCGACCAGCAGAGCAATACGAGGGGCTCATGCAGAGGGATACCTGCTGAAGCTCCCGTATTTGCTGCCGGACGGCTTCCCAGCTGCCACTTTGGAAGTGGAAGAACCCAAAGACAGGAAGCGCCTGGCTCGGGAGGAGGGCAAGAGAGAGAAGGAGAGAGAGAGAGAGAGAGAGAGAGGAAGGAAGGGAGGGAGGGGACAGAGGCCGCCAGAAAGATCAGAAGCACCGAAAGAGGCGTCGCAGGCTGGGTCTGCTCCTGGCCCACCTCTTCCCCCGGGCAACCTCACCTGGACCCAAAGGGTCTGGGAGGGGCCCACCTCCCTGGGAGACCAGGCCTTACCTGGGGAGGCAAGCTGCCGCCCTCTTTCTCCCAGGTGATGGTGGCCGCTGGGGAGCCCGCAGCCCGGCAGTACAGTCTGACGGTGCTGCCCTCCTGCACCTCGGTCCGTTCGGGGCTCACCTGCACTTGGGGGACGCTGGTGCCTGCCCAAGAGCAAAGGGGAGATCAGCCCCCCCACTCCCTCTCTCAGACCGTCACGCCCATTTATGGCCTAAAGCTGGTTGCCTCACTTAAATTCACTGGGGAGATTTCTCGCCTTTGGCCAATTTGATTAGCTAACTCTTCTTCGGATGCGCGGTGGCCTAGAGGTGGAGCTCTCGCCTCACAATCCGGAGGCTGTGTGTTCGATCCTAGGTAGAGGCAGATATTTCTCTCTCTGGGCCCAATGAGAATATATCTGCTGAACAAAACTCCTCATTGGAGACAGGAAAGGCATCTGGCCAGTAAACACTCAGCTCCATTCAGTTGCACAGACTCTGCCGCACAAGGGATTATGAGGTGGTTAAAAGAAGAGGATCAGCTAAGTCTCTTTCTGCCTGATCCTCCTAGATGCCTCCTGGGAAGATGGACTCTGAGGCCCCCAGAAGAAGCCCCATTATCGTCAATCTCATGCTCAGGAAGGAAGAACAGAAGGGTCGCCGGGTGCCACCTCTCCCTGTCAGGTAGGTATCGGGCATCCACCTTGTGGCCCGGAGAGACACCACCTCAACTTACGTTGCACTTGCAGGAAAGCTCGGGCCATGTGCTGCCCAACGCTATTTCGCACTCGGCACAGGTACTGGGACTCGTCGGCAGGCTCCACCGCAGGGAAGTGCAGGGTCCCACCCTGGATAACAGCCTTGGGGGAAATCACGCCCCCGGGTCCTCCTGGAGCAGAGAGAAAAAAACCTTCCCAGTTGTCTGAATCGAGGGGATTTTCCGCTTATGGGTGCTGGATGGGCCCCTCCGTTCGGCCCCATTCCGGGCACAAAAGCGAGTCCTGGAACACCCAGGTGAAAACAGCACCGGCCAGCAAGCGACACACACAGAGATGCATCCTTTAGAACAGGGGGTGTCAAACTCAAGGCCTGCAGGCCGGATCGGGGTGCGTCGATCTGGCTCACGGAGCTGAGCTGGAAACAGCAAAGGGACTGGTCCACGCGACCCTCCCGAGCTCCGTTTTTGCTGGCAGAGCAGAGGTGGTCTTTAGCCGGTTCTGATCGGTTCTGGAGAACCGGTAGTGGGAATGTGGAGTCGTTCGGAGAACCGGCAAAAGAAT
This sequence comes from Notechis scutatus, assembly GCF_900518725.1. The sequence continues at coordinate 14,056 of NW_020718661.1, forward strand.
CGCCTCTGACAGGCCCCGCCAACCCCATCTCTTCTCTGCCTCCCATCGAGTCCCAGCTGATCGGCTGGGTTTTCCTTGGGTTGCCCTGCCCAGGAGAACGGAGCTGGAAAGCAGGTTAGTGAGGTGGGGGAGGGAAGGGGGATTTTGCAGTATATCCTTCCCCTGCCACGCCTACCAAGCCACATTCACAGAACCAGTAGTCAAAATTTTTTCAATCCCACCACGGTGGCAGACGGTTGCAGGAGGACGTCGTGGCCGAAAACGGAGCTCGGGAGCCCATTTTCGCTGATAGAAGCGCTTGGGCCCCCCACAGGCACCCCTAACACGACGGACTCGAGCTGTCCAGGCCCACCCTGGCCCCCCGATGGTCCAACACAACCCTGATATGGTCCTCAGTGAAATAAGAGTTTGACACCCCGGCTTTAGAAGGATTCCCTGGCAACAGCACAATCCTTCGTTAAATCAATCGCTCTTTTTTTGGAACCACGAGACTCCTCAAATCTTATTTCCCCCGCACCTTGCATTTTGCATGCGTCGTTTGTATTTAAGTTACAGCTGAGGCAGGGGTGCCCCCAACCCACTACAGGGCTTTGAACTGTTTGGAATTGAGCCGTGCAGCTCCCGTGGTCTAGAAGTGGAGCTCTGGCCTCACAATCCAGAGGCCGTGAGTTCGACCCTAGGAAGAGGCTAATATTTGGAAATAAGACGCTCCTGCTCAACTCTGTTAGTCTATTCTACGGGAAGGGGGTGAGCGAGCGAGCGTGCATCCCCCCCCCACGAGTAGCGAGCGAGCCCGTGCACAAGGGCTCCATTTGCACGAGAAGCGAAACGTCTTCAAAGGAAAAAAAAAGTCGTAAAAGTGGGGATGGCCTCTCGAAAAGAGCTGAAGAAGCTTCTTGGACGAGAAGCGAAACGTCTTCAAAGAAAAAAAAAACCAGAAAAGTCCAGTGGCCTCTCGGAAAAAAAAAGCACATTTGAGACCACCACGACCGGGATGAGTTGAGACACGCTTGCTCTGTGTGTGTGTGTGTGTGTAAAAAGTTGATCTCAGGTCGATCCCCGTGGATATACACAGACCTGTCCTTGTTTGGCGTGCAACGGCTCAACCCAGAGGTGGTTTTTCACGGCTGCCTTCGGGACGCTTTCTCAACTGCCCAAAGCAGCCCCCCTAAAGTTTGCCCACTTGGTCTGAGCCTTCCGGGTTGCCAAGCCGAGGTCAGCCTAGACTATCTGGCCTGAAAGGGGGGAGGGGGGGTGTCTTACGAAGGCTTACCGCTCCATTCTATGGTGGGCTCTGGGCTTCCGGTCACGATGCAGCGAAACTCGGCTGGTTGGCCCGTCTGGACGCTCAGCTGGGAGGGTTCAATGGCGGCTGTGGGCTGGACAGCAGCGGCAGCTGCAGGAGGAAGCAGGTTCGGCTTGGTCAGAGCTGGGGAGGGGGGGGGTGGGGGGGGGGTGGAAGGTGCCCACAAGGATTCCAGAGCCAGGCTGAAATCCTTGGCAAGGCCCGAGACCCCTGCTGGAAGATGTGGGCTGAGCACATTGCGCGCATGCAGGCAGAGAACATGAGGCATGCATGGATGGAAACATGAACTAGAGGAACAAGGCCTGGGAGGGGGCAACGGAGCAGGGATGGAGGCAGAGGGGAGAGTCTGCCTACTCCGCCTTGCTGGCCTGTGAATAAGAAAGGCAACTCGGCATCCCAGAGAACGGAGGAGGAGGGGGAGGTTTAGGAAGTGGAGAAGAAGTGAAGGACAAAGAGTAGGAGGTAAGGAAGAGGGGGAAAGGGAGGAAGGCGGAAGAAGAGGAGAGAAGGACGGGGGAGAGGAAGAAGAGAGGAAGGAGAATGAGGAAGAGGAGGAAGAGGAGGGGAAGAGGGAGAGGAAGGAGGAAGAGGAGGAGAGAAGGAAAAGAGAAGGGGGAAGAGTAGGAGGTAAGGAGGAGGGGGAAGAGGAAGAGAAGGAGGAGGAAGAAGAGGAGGGAGGAGGAGAGAGGGAGGGGAGAGGAAGAAGAGAAGGAGGAGGAAGAGGATGAGAGAGGAGGAAGAAAGAGGAGAGAAGGAGGGGGAAGGAAGAAGAGAAGAAGGAGAATGAGGAAGAGGAGGAGAAAAGGAAGAGGAAGGAGGAGGAGGGTGGAGGTGGAGGAAGAGGAGGAGGAGGAGAGAAGGAAAAGAGAAGAAGGAAGAGGAGGAGAGAAGGAGGGGGAAGAGGAAGAAGAGAAGGAGGAAGAAGAGGCTGAGGAAGAGGGAGGAGGAGAAGAGAAGGAGAAGGAGGAGAGAAGGAGGGGGAAGAGGAAGAAAAGGAGAAGGAGAAGAGGGAGGAAAAGGAGGGAAAAGAAGAGAAGGAGGAAGCGGATGAGAGAGGAGGAAGAGGGAGAAGGAGGAGAAGAAAGAGAGAAGGAGGGGGAAGAGGAAGTAGAGAAGAAGGAGGAGGAAAAGGAGGGAGGAAGAGGAGGAGAGAAGGAGGGCAAAGAGGAAGGAGGAGGAGGAGGAGGAAGAAGAGGCCGAGAGAGGAGGGAGGACGAGGAGAAAGGGAGAGGAGGAGAAGAGGAGGAGGAGGAGAAGAGGAGGAGAAGGAGGAGAAGAAAGGCCAAACAGCACCAGCCAACAAGCAAAGTGGGGTTCCAATGGGGGAGGTGGACAGGCACCTGCAGGCCAAACTGACTTACAAGGTCTGTGGCCTTCCACCATTTCTACGGGACCATAGAACATCTGAGTCTTCGATGGAGCTGAAAACAGGGTTGGGGGGGGGGGCAGAGGGGGCCGCGTGTGAAAAGGTGGCTGCGTGTTGAGCTGCCTCAAGCAGGAACCTTGCGAGTCCAGGCGCCGCTGTCTTAAGAGACGGGCCTCCCGTCCCCAAAAGCTTCTCCCCGCCCCCCCAGATTTCCCCTCCTGCCCTCCACTCGATGGATGAGAGCAGAAGCGTGTCTTTGCGTGAGCCTGCGAGGAAGCGGCTGGTCCCGGGGTGGCGGCCCGGATCAGCGTAGTGCTCGGGAGATGTGGGCTGGTGGGCCAAGCCGGAGAGGAGGACTCCCTCTCCCTGGCAGCCGGCAGGCGCGAGAGCTGCAACCCCACCTTGCACGTAGAGGGTGGCCATCCCCTCGTCCATGTCAAACATGTTGGAGCCTGTGCAAATGTAGATGCCGGCGTCCTCCGGCTGCACGTTCCGGAGAGTCAGGATGCCGTTGAAGTCCATGGCGCGGCTGGGCAGCTTCCCGTTGTTCTGCCGTGTCCACACCAGCGTGTAAGCGGGGGACTGCAGGAGAAGGCAGGAAGTGGGCGGGTGAGAGAAACAAGGGTGGGTGGGTGGGAGAAGAGGCAGGAAAGGGCCCAAATGCACCCACCCTGCCCGGTTTGGGAAGGGGAGGCAGCGTCTGCGGCTGGACGTCCAGGGGGAGTCTCGGCATGCAACCGCGGTGGTACTTGCACTTCCCCTGGGCACCGTTGTGCCACTGCAGGCCTCGCCAGGCCCTCTCGGATCTGACCTGCTAGACTTCTGCTTTTCCTTGGCAAGGATCCCCCCCACACCTCTCTCTCTCTCCCACCCCCCAAAGACTCACCTTGCTCCTGGCCGTGCAGAGGAAGGTGACGTCGCTGCCTGCTTTCACGTTCTGCACCTTCTGCTCTTCCACCGTCACGGAGATGGCCTTGCTGGGGCCTTCTGCGCTGGCCGAGAGAAGCCGGTCAGCATTGCCCAGCCGGTCCTGACCCAGCTCTCTCTCTCTCTCTTTATCTCTCTCTCCCGTTCTCTCTCTCTCCCTCTTTCGAGGGAGCCAGCCCATGTCAGGTATGCTGGAGAGGGGGTTCCCCTTACATGCCTCCCTGCGCCCGGCAGCCCAGTTTCTGAGTAGCTTCCGCCTCACCTGTGACGACGACCTCGCTGCGGCTGGAGTTGGTAAAGTGGGGGTTTCGGCAGGTGCAGACGTAAACACCGGCCTCCGAAGGCCGGATGCTAGCGAAGTGCAACTCGACGCCTGCGGAGGGATTCAGGAATGACTGAGTCAGAAACCAGCCAGCCGCTTTGCCTATAAGCAGCGGTGGGACTCAATTTTTTTTTACTACAGGTTCTGTGGGCGTGGCTTGCCTTGGTGGGCATGGCAGGGAAAAAGGTTACTAAAAAATGCCCATTCCCTCCCCACCCCACACTAGCCTGTTTTCCAGCTCCGTTCTCCTGGGCGGGGCAACCAAAGGAGATCCAGACAATTGGCTGGGACTCGAGAGGCAGAGAATAGATGGGGTTGGCAGGGCTAGTCAGAGGTGGGATTGGCCGGTTCTCCGAACGACTCAAAATTTCCG
>NW_020718662.1:0-18348 GCF_900518725.1 Notechis scutatus
CGGAAATTTTGAGTCGTTCGGAGAACCGGCCAATCCCACCTCTGACTAGCCCTGCCAACCCCATCTATTCTCTGCCTCTCGAGTCCCAGCCAATTGTCTGGATCTCCTTTGGTTGCCCCGCCCAGGAGAACGGAGCTGGAAAACAGGCTAGTGTGGGGTGGGGAGGGAATGGGCATTTTTTAGTAACCTTTTTCCCTGCCATGCCCACCAAGGCAAGCCACGCCCACAGAACCTGTAGTAAAAAAAAATTGAGTCCCACCGCTGCTTATAGGCAAAGCGGCTGGCTGGTTTCTGACTCAGTCATTCCTGAATCCCTCCGCAGGCGTCGAGTTGCACTTCGCTAGCATCCGGCCTTCGGAGGCCGGTGTTTACGTCTGCACCTGCCGAAACCCCCACTTTACCAACTCCAGCCGCAGCGAGGTCGTCGTCACAGGTGAGGCGGAAGCTACTCAGAAACTGGGCTGCCGGGCGCAGGGAGGCATGTAAGGGGAACCCCCTCTCCAGCATACCTGACATGGGCTGGCTCCCTCGAAAGAGGGAGAGAGAGAGAACGGGAGAGAGAGATAAAGAGAGAGAGAGAGAGCTGGGTCAGGACCGGCTGGGCAATGCTGACCGGCTTCTCTCGGCCAGCGCAGAAGGCCCCAGCAAGGCCATCTCCGTGACGGTGGAAGAGCAGAAGGTGCAGAACGTGAAAGCAGGCAGCGACGTCACCTTCCTCTGCACGGCCAGGAGCAAGGTGAGTCTTTGGGGGGTGGGAGAGAGAGAGAGGTGTGGGGGGGATCCTTGCCAAGGAAAAGCAGAAGTCTAGCAGGTCAGATCCGAGAGGGCCTGGCGAGGCCTGCAGTGGCACAACGGTGCCCAGGGGAAGTGCAAGTACCACCGCGGTTGCATGCCGAGACTCCCCCTGGACGTCCAGCCGCAGACGCTGCCTCCCCTTCCCAAACCGGGCAGGGTGGGTGCATTTGGGCCCTTTCCTGCCTCTTCTCCCACCCACCCACCCTTGTTTCTCTCACCCGCCCACTTCCTGCCTTCTCCTGCAGTCCCCCGCTTACACGCTGGTGTGGACACGGCAGAACAACGGGAAGCTGCCCAGCCGCGCCATGGACTTCAACGGCATCCTGACTCTCCGGAACGTGCAGCCGGAGGACGCCGGCATCTACATTTGCACAGGCTCCAACATGTTTGACATGGACGAGGGGATGGCCACCCTCTACGTGCAAGGTGGGGTTGCAGCTCTCGCGCCTGCCGGCTGCCAGGGAGAGGGAGTCCTCCTCTCCGGCTTGGCCCACCAGCCCACATCTCCCGAGCACTACGCTGATCCGGGCCGCCACCCCGGGACCAGCCGCTTCCTCGCAGGCTCACGCAAAGACACGCTTCTGCTCTCATCCATCGAGTGGAGGGCAGGAGGGGAAATCTGGGGGGGCGGGGAGAAGCTTTTGGGGACGGGAGGCCCGTCTCTTAAGACAGCGGCGCCTGGACTCGCAAGGTTCCTGCTTGAGGCAGCTCAACACGCAGCCACCTTTTCACACGCGGCCCCCTCTGCCCCCCCCCCCAACCCTGTTTTCAGCTCCATCGAAGACTCAGATGTTCTATGGTCCCGTAGAAATGGTGGAAGGCCACAGACCTTGTAAGTCAGTTTGGCCTGCAGGTGCCTGTCCACCTCCCCCATTGGAACCCCACTTTGCTTGTTGGCTGGTGCTGTTTGGCCTTTCTTCTCCTCCTTCTCCTCCTCTTCTCCTCCTCCTCCTCTTCTCCTCCTCTCCCTTTCTCCTCGTCCTCCCTCCTCTCTCGGCCTCTTCTTCCTCCTCCTCCTCCTCCTTCCTCTTTGCCCTCCTTCTCTCCTCCTCTTCCTCCCTCCTTTTCCTCCTCCTTCTTCTCTACTTCCTCTTCCCCCTCCTTCTCTCTTTCTTCTCCTCCTTCTCCCTCTTCCTCCTCTCTCATCCGCTTCCTCCTTCTCTTCTTTTCCCTCCTTTTCCTCCCTCTTCTCCTTCTCCTTTTCTTCCTCTTCCCCCTCCTTCTCTCCTCCTTCTCCTTCTCTTCTCCTCCTCCCTCTTCCTCAGCCTCTTCTTCCTCCTTCTCTTCTTCCTCTTCCCCCTCCTTCTCTCCTCCTCTTCCTTCTTCTCTTTTCCTTCTCTCCTCCTCCTCCTCTTCCTCCACCTCCACCCTCCTCCTCCTTCCTCTTCCTTTTCTCCTCCTCTTCCTCATTCTCCTTCTTCTCTTCTTCCTTCCCCCTCCTTCTCTCCTCTTTCTTCCTCCTCTCTCATCCTCTTCCTCCTCCTTCTCTTCTTCCTCTCCCCTCCCTCTCTCCTCCTCCCTCCTCTTCTTCCTCCTCCTTCTCTTCCTCTTCCCCCTCCTCCTTACCTCCTACTCTTCCCCCTTCTCTTTTCCTTCTCTCCTCCTCTTCCTCCTTCCTCTCCCTCTTCCCCTCCTCTTCCTCCTCTTCCTCATTCTCCTTCCTCTCTTCTTCCTCTCCCCCGTCCTTCTCTCCTCTTCTTCCGCCTTCCTCCCTTTCCCCCTCTTCCTTACCTCCTACTCTTTGTCCTTCACTTCTTCTCCACTTCCTAAACCTCCCCCTCCTCCTCCGTTCTCTGGGATGCCGAGTTGCCTTTCTTATTCACAGGCCAGCAAGGCGGAGTAGGCAGACTCTCCCCTCTGCCTCCATCCCTGCTCCGTTGCCCCCTCCCAGGCCTTGTTCCTCTAGTTCATGTTTCCATCCATGCATGCCTCATGTTCTCTGCCTGCATGCGCGCAATGTGCTCAGCCCACATCTTCCAGCAGGGGTCTCGGGCCTTGCCAAGGATTTCAGCCTGGCTCTGGAATCCTTGTGGGCACCTTCCACCCCCCCCCCACCCCCCCCCTCCCCAGCTCTGACCAAGCCGAACCTGCTTCCTCCTGCAGCTGCCGCTGCTGTCCAGCCCACAGCCGCCATTGAACCCTCCCAGCTGAGCGTCCAGACGGGCCAACCAGCCGAGTTTCGCTGCATCGTGACCGGAAGCCCAGAGCCCACCATAGAATGGAGCGGTAAGCCTTCGTAAGACACCCCCCCTCCCCCCTTTCAGGCCAGATAGTCTAGGCTGACCTCGGCTTGGCAACCCGGAAGGCTCAGACCAAGTGGGCAAACTTTAGGGGGGCTGCTTTGGGCAGTTGAGAAAGCGTCCCGAAGGCAGCCGTGAAAAACCACCTCTGGGTTGAGCCGTTGCACGCCAAACAAGGACAGGTCTGTGTATATCCACGGGGATCGACCTGAGATCAACTTTTTACACACACACACACACACAGAGCAAGCGTGTCTCAACTCATCCCGGTCGTGGTGGTCTCAAATGTGCTTTTTTTTTCCGAGAGGCCACTGGACTTTTCTGGTTTTTTTTTTCTTTGAAGACGTTTCGCTTCTCGTCCAAGAAGCTTCTTCAGCTCTTTTCGAGAGGCCATCCCCACTTTTACGACTTTTTTTTTCCTTTGAAGACGTTTCGCTTCTCGTGCAAATGGAGCCCTTGTGCACGGGCTCGCTCGCTACTCGTGGGGGGGGGATGCACGCTCGCTCGCTCACCCCCTTCCCGTAGAATAGACTAACAGAGTTGAGCAGGAGCGTCTTATTTCCAAATATTAGCCTCTTCCTAGGGTCGAACTCACGGCCTCTGGATTGTGAGGCCAGAGCTCCACTTCTAGACCACGGGAGCTGCACGGCTCAATTCCAAACAGTTCAAAGCCCTGTAGTGGGTTGGGGGCACCCCTGCCTCAGCTGTAACTTAAATACAAACGACGCATGCAAAATGCAAGGTGCGGGGGAAATAAGATTTGAGGAGTCTCGTGGTTCCAAAAAAAGAGCGATTGATTTAACGAAGGATTGTGCTGTTGCCAGGGAATCCTTCTAAAGCCGGGGTGTCAAACTCTTATTTCACTGAGGACCATATCAGGGTTGTGTTGGACCATCGGGGGGCCAGGGTGGGCCTGGACAGCTCGAGTCCGTCGTGTTAGGGGTGCCTGTGGGGGGCCCAAGCGCTTCTATCAGCGAAAATGGGCTCCCGAGCTCCGTTTTCGGCCACGACGTCCTCCTGCAACCGTCTGCCACCGTGGTGGGATTGAAAAAATTTTGACTACTGGTTCTGTGAATGTGGCTTGGTAGGCGTGGCAGGGGAAGGATATACTGCAAAATCCCCCTTCCCTCCCCCACCTCACTAACCTGCTTTCCAGCTCCGTTCTCCTGGGCAGGGCAACCCAAGGAAAACCCAGCCGATCAGCTGGGACTCGATGGGAGGCAGAGAAGAGATGGGGTTGGCGGGGCCTGTCAGAGGCGATTCTTTTGCCGGTTCTCCGAACGACTCCACATTCCCACTACCGGTTCTCCAGAACCGATCAGAACCGGCTAAAGACCACCTCTGCTCTGCCAGCAAAAACGGAGCTCGGGAGGGTCGCGTGGACCAGTCCCTTTGCTGTTTCCAGCTCAGCTCCGTGAGCCAGATCGACGCACCCCGATCCGGCCTGCAGGCCTTGAGTTTGACACCCCCTGTTCTAAAGGATGCATCTCTGTGTGTGTCGCTTGCTGGCCGGTGCTGTTTTCACCTGGGTGTTCCAGGACTCGCTTTTGTGCCCGGAATGGGGCCGAACGGAGGGGCCCATCCAGCACCCATAAGCGGAAAATCCCCTCGATTCAGACAACTGGGAAGGTTTTTTTCTCTCTGCTCCAGGAGGACCCGGGGGCGTGATTTCCCCCAAGGCTGTTATCCAGGGTGGGACCCTGCACTTCCCTGCGGTGGAGCCTGCCGACGAGTCCCAGTACCTGTGCCGAGTGCGAAATAGCGTTGGGCAGCACATGGCCCGAGCTTTCCTGCAAGTGCAACGTAAGTTGAGGTGGTGTCTCTCCGGGCCACAAGGTGGATGCCCGATACCTACCTGACAGGGAGAGGTGGCACCCGGCGACCCTTCTGTTCTTCCTTCCTGAGCATGAGATTGACGATAATGGGGCTTCTTCTGGGGGCCTCAGAGTCCATCTTCCCAGGAGGCATCTAGGAGGATCAGGCAGAAAGAGACTTAGCTGATCCTCTTCTTTTAACCACCTCATAATCCCTTGTGCGGCAGAGTCTGTGCAACTGAATGGAGCTGAGTGTTTACTGGCCAGATGCCTTTCCTGTCTCCAATGAGGAGTTTTGTTCAGCAGATATATTCTCATTGGGCCCAGAGAGAGAAATATCTGCCTCTACCTAGGATCGAACACACAGCCTCCGGATTGTGAGGCGAGAGCTCCACCTCTAGGCCACCGCGCATCCGAAGAAGAGTTAGCTAATCAAATTGGCCAAAGGCGAGAAATCTCCCCAGTGAATTTAAGTGAGGCAACCAGCTTTAGGCCATAAATGGGCGTGACGGTCTGAGAGAGGGAGTGGGGGGGCTGATCTCCCCTTTGCTCTTGGGCAGGCACCAGCGTCCCCCAAGTGCAGGTGAGCCCCGAACGGACCGAGGTGCAGGAGGGCAGCACCGTCAGACTGTACTGCCGGGCTGCGGGCTCCCCAGCGGCCACCATCACCTGGGAGAAAGAGGGCGGCAGCTTGCCTCCCCAGGTAAGGCCTGGTCTCCCAGGGAGGTGGGCCCCTCCCAGACCCTTTGGGTCCAGGTGAGGTTGCCCGGGGGAAGAGGTGGGCCAGGAGCAGACCCAGCCTGCGACGCCTCTTTCGGTGCTTCTGATCTTTCTGGCGGCCTCTGTCCCCTCCCTCCCTTCCTTCCTCTCTCTCTCTCTCTCTCTCTCTCCTTCTCTCTCTTGCCCTCCTCCCGAGCCAGGCGCTTCCTGTCTTTGGGTTCTTCCACTTCCAAAGTGGCAGCTGGGAAGCCGTCCGGCAGCAAATACGGGAGCTTCAGCAGGTATCCCTCTGCATGAGCCCCTCGTATTGCTCTGCTGGTCGGCCTCGTCTTCCTCCTCTGGCTTTTGGTCTCTGGTTCTCCAGCGGAGAGAAGCAAGGTCTCCCCCCACCCCAAACTGTTTTGCTTTTCTCCCACCCTCCCAGATTGTGCTGGCTGCGCCCCGATTTCTACGTCCCCCCTCGCCTGCTGCTGCTTCCACTCTTTTCTTGCTTGTGCCGGGGGCTCACGGATGTTGCGGGCGGCATCTGCCCAGCTCTGGGCCCCTTAGGGGCTCCTTGGCACTCCTTTCCCCCAGGAGGGTGGGAAGCCAGCTGCCCCTTGAGGGTCTCCCAATGGTTTCCCTTTGTGCCTTGCCAGTCCCACTCCGAGAGAACCGACATCGCCACCCTGGTGATTCCCTCCATCACGGCTGCCGACGGAGGGGTGTACCTGTGTGTGGGCAGCAGCCCGATGGGAGTCGGCAGAGGCCGCATTGAAGTGGCAGTCATTCGGGGTAAGGCGAGACCTCTGCGTGCACCTCTGGCTGGTTTGAGCAAAACGCCGAGCCGGTTGTGGTCAGCTCAAGGGTAACATATTCGAATCTGGACTCAAACTCGCCTCCTCGCAGTGCAACTCATGTCCTTGCCTCCTTTCCCTCCGCCCTTTGTGTCTGTTCAGCATCCGGCGTCTCACCCATTGTCAAGATCGAACCTTCATCTTCTTCGGTCACTGAAGGCCAGGCCTTGGACCTGAATTGCGTGGTGGCCGGCCACCCTACAGCATCCGTCGTGTGGTACCGGCGGGGAGGGGCCCTGCCAGCCAACCACCAGGTTCGGAGTCTCCCAGGACCTGAGGGGAGTGGGCGGCCGCATCTCCCTTCTCTGTGGGGGTCTCCCTGGTTTCATTCTGGGCCATGAAAGGGGGAGGAGTTTGGAAAAGGCTTGACAGAAACAACAAGAATTCCCTCTTAATTATGAGGAAAAAACTACATTTCATTCAGAGTGGTTGGTCTCATCTGGCCCCTGGGGTGGGCTGTTGGGGGCTCAGGGGTTCGGGAGAGCCCCTACCTAAGACTCCGCGGGGCTCAGAGAGCCCCCAATAACCTCAGAAGGATAAGCAGTAAGGGAAAGCTCTTAATGGGCTTAATTGAGAGGAAGAAAAAAAATCCTGGGACAATCAGCTGTTTTAGGTGCGTGTGCTTTAGGTGCATGTGCTTCAGGTGCACATGTGCACACACGCGTGATCACCAAACCGGTAGTGGGACAGGTAGGACCCCACTGCTATCCTTCCTCCCTAGATCTACGGGTCCCTCCTGCGAATCTTGGAGGTCTCGGCCGCTGACTCCGGGGAATACGTCTGCCGAATCAGCAACGGAGCCGGCCCGAAGGAAGCCTCCATCAAGGTGACCATCCAGAAGAGCCACACCTCCTCCCAAGGTAAGGCCAAAGACCAAACCTGGGCGTGGGAAGGAGAGCCAGGAGTCGCCAACCGGAGCACAAGAAAGCAAGGTTCGGGCCATCCTTTTTGTCTGCCTTCCTGGGAATGGAGCCCTGGAATTCGTGGGCAAGAGAAGCTGACTCATAATTTAATAAAAGCAACTTATTATTAGAATTGCATAACCTGTTAAACGTAAATAGGATGAATGCTAATGTATTTGTATCAAAATGTGACTAGAAAGGGGATTTAAAAATATATATATAATAGTGGCATATTTAGAAATGAAAAAGGGGATAAACAATGAAAAATTATAATTGAATATAAACTTGTGAATTGTTGTTAGAACTATATAATCTGGTAAACACTGCCAATATGATTATTAACATATAATTGGAAGTGAAAGCAGTGAGATGAAGAATCTAGAGATTGACACAAAAATAACATTTTGCAATATTGAATAATCAAGAATGATTATTTAACCAAATATATGTAATGATATCAAATTTTAAAAGATTGTCAACAATATTAAACAAGAGGAATATTTGTATCAAAATGTAAGACGCCAGGGAACCACATTGTACACTTATATTTTTGATGTATCCAAAAATAAAAAAATTATCGCAAGAGAGAGAGAGAAGCTGACCCATCTTCTGACTTCCTCAGGGCCAGTCCGGATCGACTCTGCCTCCTCTTCCATCACCGAGGGTCAGTCCTTGGACCTTGCCTGCCAGGTCACTGGCCTCTCGCAGCCCAGAGTCACTTGGTACAAGCGGGAAGGGCCCCTCCCAGCTAATCGCAAGGTACTGTCAGGATTCCAGCAATCGCCCTAATTAAATCATGATTCTCGAGCCAAACTTCAAAAAACTTCAAAGGATTTATTAGAGGCGACATACTGGCCCTGCCCTTTATGCAGCCAACTCTGGCATACGTAATTTACAGTCACCTGTGACCCTGTTTCCCCCCCCCCTCCCCCCTGGGTGTCCCATAAACCAGATTCTCCAATTGAGCACCTTCATGGGCTGGGTGTCCTCATTCACCTTCTCCAATGAAACATATTCGCTGGCAAAAGCTCTGGTAGTTTAGTTACAATCTTTGAAAGATAAGAGTTGGAACTTACTTTTGTTTTCAAACTGCTGCACTGCTCTTCCAGATTTCCTTCCTCCCCCCGCCCGTTTTTTTTGTTTTTTGTTTTGAATGGCAACTATTAAAACAGGCATAGGAATGTTTTATGAGTTGAAAGGTACGGGCATGATGGACACGGCGGGAGACACTTGGCTAGAGCGCGCGCCTCTTCCTCTCTTTTGGGGGTCCTCACCGCCTCTCTCGACTGCCTTCTCTTTTCAGATTTCCGGTCTCCATTTGAGGATTCTAAAAGCCACAGTAGCCGACTCGGGAGAATACGTTTGTCGGGTGACGGATGGTGACAGCGGCGGCGTTCGAGAGGCCTCCGTAGTGATCACCGTGCACAGCAGCTCCAAAAGTGAGTCAGAAGCTCAGGTCCCGGCTTAAGATCTGGAACCTGTGGGTTTCATAGGTCCAGGATGGACGGGCCAAAGAAGGCAGGCCAAGCCTAAGGGGAACCCAGGCAGTGGTGGGATTCAAATTTTTGTTACTACAGGTTCTGTGGGTGTGGCTTGGTGGGCGTGGTGTCAGGATTCCAGCAGTTACTCCAATTAAATCATGAGCCTCAAGCCACACTCCCAAAACTTTTCTTTTATTAGAAGTTAACATGCTGGCATTTGCCTGGACATAGACGACTCTGAGACACATAATTCACTGTCACCCTTGATTCCCCACACTCCTCTGGGTGTGTCCTGTTTTTTTCCCCCCACCCCTCTGGGTGTATCATCCAACGAAACACGTCCACAGCCAAGAGTCATCAATCATGTTCTCCAATTAGATTTTTGCACGGCAGAAGCTTCAGTCATCTAATCAGTCTTTGAAGAAAATATGAATGGAATGTACTTTCGATTCCACGCTGCTGCCTGCTCTTTGAAACTCCCATCCCTTCTTTTCTGTTGACAACTATAAAACGTGTATACAATATGTTTTATGAGTTGACACATGGCATGGCTTGGTGGGCGTGGCAGGGGAAGGATATACTGCAAAATCCCCATCCTCTCCCCACCCCACTAACCCGCTTTCCAGCTCTGTTCTCCTGTAGGAGACCCAGGCTGGGACTCAATGGGAGATGGAGAATAGATGGGGTGGAGCCAGCCAGAGGTGATAATTGGCCGCTTCTCTGAGCTACTCAAAATTTCCACTACCGGTTTTCTAGAACTGGTCAGAACCTGCTGAAGACCACCTCTGAACCCGGGTTCAGATCCAGGGGGAGTTCAGCTCTCCCCTTCAAACCAGGCCCACGGAAGCCTATAGGGGAGGGCTGGCAGGAGGGGGGAGGTCTGTTAACTGATGTGTCGGCCCCTTCCTCCTGTCCTCACAGCCTCGGGAGTTACGCCTCCACTCTGGATCGAGCCTTCGTCACTCTCCCTTGTCCCAGAACAAACCCTGGACTTGAATTGTGTTGTGGCCGGCCAAACCGGTGCCACCATCACGTGGTACAAACGAGGCGGATCCTTGCCAGCCGGCCACCAGGTAAGGGAGCCCCTGGAGGCTGGGGGAGGGGGAAGCGCTGTCCAGAGACCGCTTCCCTCTGGGAGGGGTGTTTTCCGCAGCAGCCCCCAACCTTTCAGACACCAGGGACCAGTTCCGTGGAGAGAAGCTTTTCCGCGGACCGGGGAGCGCATGGTTTCGTGTGCTGTTCCCGCATCCCGCAGACGGGTCTTCCATGCTTGTTTGCACGGACCGGTTTCTGGCATGCTGCAGCCCTGTGGCTGGTCCATGGATTGGAGGTTGGTGCCCCCTGGTTTACAGCATCCCTTCCATCGTCGCGCCGACTGTCTCTTCTTCCTCGACCCCGCAGGTGTCCGGTTCCCACCTGCGCCTCCCCCGGCTCTCCCCGGCTGACCTGGGGGAATACGTCTGCCGCGTCAGCCTGGATTCCCTCACCCGAGAAGCTTCCGTCCTCATCTCCCTCACCCGCTCTTCTTCCAGTAGGTGTGGGGGCTCCCTGCGAGGAGGGCTGGGCTTGCTGGGGGCTGGCGGTCTCCTCACCCGCCCGTCTGCTCTCCCCAGCCTTTGGCGTGGCTCCCCCGGTGAGCATCAAGGCCTCCTCGTCCGCCATAGCTGAAGGGCAAACGCTGGAGCTGGACTGTGTGGTTGGCCATCCGGAGCAGGCCCTGGTTACCTGGTACAGAAGGGGCGAAGCCCTGCCAGCCCACCACCAGGTACAGGCATGGCACAACCTTAACAAGTGCAAGCGGATAACAACTTTGGAGCCCCTTGGGCAGTTTGGGGGCTAAAAGCCACGGTCTCGGAGGCACCTCCTTGCCCGCAGAGTGCCCCAAATTGGCTCTTGGGCACCACGCCAGTTTCAAAGCAGTTTGATTAGCTGGAAAACGCTCTTTGGACTTTGGAGTCTGGAGTTGCTGTTGAGGAAACAGCATCGGGTGGCTTTTAGTCTGGTTGCCTTAGTCTGGATACGAACCGAGCTCCATCTACCTCTGAGATAGACGTTTAGTTTTAGTTTAGTTTAGTTTAGTTTTAGTTTACTGTTAGTTTACTTTTAGTTTAGTTTTAGTTTTAGTTTTAGGTTAGTTTGAGTATAGTTTTAGTTTTGTTTTAGTTTAGTTTAGTTTAGTTTTAGTTTTAGTTTAGTTTTCGTTTAGTTTTCGTTTAGTTTTAGTTTTAGCTTAGTTTGAGTTTAGTTTGAGTTCAGTTTAGTTTTAATTTAGTTTTAGTTTAGTTTTAGCTTAGTTTTAGCTTAGTTTTAGCTTAGTTTGAGTTTAGTTTAGTTTTAGTTTAGTTTTAGTTTAGTTTTAATTTAATTTTAGGTTAGTTTTAGGTTAGTTTTAGTTTAACTTTAGGTTAGTTTTAGGCAGAGGTGGTATTCAGAAGGTTCTGACCAGTTCTGGAGAACCGGTAGTGGAAATTTTGAGTAGTTCGGAATACCACCTCTGACTTGCCCTAGCTCCATCTATTCTCTGCCTCCCGAGTCCCAGCTGATTGGCTGGGTCTTCTTTTGTTGCCCTGCATAGGAGGATGGAGCTGGAAAGCAGGTTAGTGGGGTGGGGAGGGAATGGGATTTTGCAGTATCGTTCCCCTGCCACGCCCATAGAACCGGTAGTAAAAAAAAAATGAATCCCTTAAGTTAGTTTAGTTTAGATTAGTTTAGATTGGTTTTAGTTGTTTTAGTTTAATTTATTGTCATTGCGCCTCTTACAACAAAATTAAAAGCCATCTTCAGTGTACATTATAAGTATAAAAATAAAACACACATCCATCACATTCTATATAATTGAACTGAAAATCCCTGATACTGCATTAATATTGCACTATACAGTAGAATTCTAGATAGAAGCTGTTTTTCAGCCTATTTGTCCTTGTTTTTATTGTCCTGTACCGTCCGCCAGATGATAATAGTTCAAAAAAAAAAAAAGGGTGCCCAGGATGAGATGGATCTTTGAGGATGTTTTGAATTTCCTTAAGGCAGCAGCAGCTAAAAAGCTCTTCCAAAGAGGGGAGAAGGCAACCAATGACCCTCTGGGCAATGACATTAACCCTCTGGAGTGCTTTCCTATCTGCCACCATGCAATTGGCAAACCCTACAGAGGTGCAGTAAGTTAAGATACTCTCTATGGTGCAGCGGTAGAAGGTCACCAGCAGTTTTTCATTCAGTGGTTGTTTCCTGAGAAAGTCTCAGGAAGTATAATCTCTGCTGGGCACCTACGGCAGGCAACTCCGCAAAGGCTGCTGTTCAAATAATCATCGTTTTCAACCGAGGATTCGCGAACGTCTCCTCGCTCCGAATACAAAAGAAAGGCCTTATTTTCATTATTTTTTTTTAAAGGGATTTAGAATCATTGTGGGTTTTTTTTTCCCCCCTCCGGTGTAAAATATATAACTCCATACTTCACAGTCAGCAGAGCAGAGGTTAACTTAGACGCGCTGATATGGATGCCATCCTCTTTTAGGCCTCGGGAACTCGCCTGCGGCTGGTCAAGGTCTCTCCCGCCGATTCCGGAGAGTACGTTTGCCGGGTCAGCTCCGACGCCGCCAGCCACGAAGTCTCTGTCTTGGTCACCGTCCAGCAACAGGAGGGCAGCCCTACTTTCCGTAAGGATTGCCTTCTCTCGAAGCCGCTCGCAAGGGAAGAGAACCGGGAAGGTGGAACCGGGGGGGGGGGGTGCTGGCGCAAAGGTTGGCAGTGGGAAAAAAAACCAAGGGAGGGAATGCAGCCAGCGCTTGGCTTACAACAATTCATTCAAAGTTAACAACGGCACTGAACAAAGGGACTTTTATGACCGTTTTTCACACTGAAAGACCATTGCAGTGTCCCTGGGATTTACATCCCTGGGATGCTTGGCCATTGGTTCATATTTACGACGGTTGCAGTGTCCCCGGGGGTGTTGAGTGATCCTCTTTTTGCGACAATCCGGCAAGCCAAACCAGTGGGGAAGCGGGATTCCCTTAGCAACAGCGTTAGTCATTTAACCGGTGCCGTGATTGACTCCATAGACACGGCGAGAAAAGTCGTAAAGTGGGGCGAAGCTCACTCCACACCAGTGGTCTCACTTGTAGCAACATACGTTTTCGGGCTCAGTTGTGGTTGTTGAGTTGAGGACTAGCTGTTACAGCATCCTGAAAGGAATCCTAAACCCTGGAACGTTTCAATCAGGGTTCTTCTTCAAACTTGGCAAGTTGATGACGCGTGGACTTCCACTCCCAGAATTCCTCCTGCGGTCATGGCAGCTCAGGAATTCTGGGAGTGGAAGTCCACAAATCTTAAAACTTGCCAAGTTTGAAGACGCTTGCTTTAACGGATTAAATCAGAGGTCTCCAAACTTGGCCAATTTAAGACTTGTGGACTTCAACGCCCAGAATTCCTCCTCCAGTCATGGTAGCTCTGGGAGTTGAAGTCCACAAGTCTTAAACGTGCCAAGTTTGAAGAACCCTTGGTTTAAAGCAGGGGTCTCAAACTCAATTTACCTGGGGGCCGCTGGAGGCAGAGTCTGGGTGAGGCTGGGCCGCCTAAAGGATTCCACAAAAAACGTTAAAAAAATAGAAGTGTTTAGCCAGCTAGCGACGCATGGAGAACGTCTCGACGCGTGACGTCATTTCCGCTTCTACTTGTCACAACAGCGTGGCGGATGACGAACAGCCCGGTAGCAGTCGCCTTTCTCTGCGTTTGATCGTGGCATCCGTTGATGGTAGAAAGAACCGGAATGGCGACCGCAAAAAAAGGCGACTGCTAGCAGACTGTTCGTCATCCGCCACACTGTTGTTACAAGTGTAGTGTGCATGAAGTCGGTGTAGCTTAGCCTAGCACCGAATGTCAGCCACGACGAGGAACGGCGGGCGGGACTTCCTTCAGAGGTCCATTCCCCCTGCGGGCCGCACTAACATTATACTTTCATATCACGGTGGGGGCCACAGGATATCGTCCTGCGGGCTGCAATTGGCCCGCGGGCCGCGAGAATGAGACCTCTGGTTTAAAGGATCTGCTTCTCTGACTCCCCAAGGTTTACGTGGGTCAGCTGGGAGGAGAGAAGGCAGCAACTGAGGGGCTTCTCCGAGACTTGGCTTCTCCCTGGCTGGGTGTGGGGTGAGGAGTTGCAACAGCCCTGACCTTTCTTCTCTTGTGACCATGGCAGCCGCTGGGGTGATCCCCCCTGTACGGATCGAGCATTCTTCCACCGCGCTCTCCGAGGGCCACACCTTAGACCTGAAATGCATCGTGGCTGCCTCTGTGCCGCAGGCAAAAGTCACCTGGTATAAGCGAGGAGGGGCCCTTCCTGCCA
Organism: Notechis scutatus; assembly: GCF_900518725.1. The sequence continues at coordinate 14,127 of NW_020718662.1, forward strand.
GACACCAGGTATGGCACCGCCCATCCGGGGCTCGCCAAGAGGGCCTTTTTCTCCCAGCAACACCTCCAGGTGCTGCGGGGAAGAGGCCAGCGCCTGGAAGGTGCGTCCCATCCCCGTTCACCCTCGGCTCGCTTCTTCCCCAAGGCCTCTGGCTTCCTCCTGCGCATCCCACAGGCTTCACCAGCGGACTCTGGGGAATACGTCTGCCGCGTGAGCCACGGCTCGGTCATTCACGAGGCTTCGCTGGTGGTGACCATCACAGGTCAAACGGGCTCTCCCTGTAAGTTCCCCTCCCTACGGTTGTTGGGCTGGAGGGTGTGATTGCCTGCTCCCTGGGGGTCTCCCTCGTTGAAATGGATCTGTCAGGGACCCAACCCAACAGGTCCCACGGAGACGATCCAATCTCTTAACGCAAAACTTTATTGAGTACATCATTACGGCACGGAAGGAAAGCAAAACCAGATCTGGCTAATTCCCGCGCAATTCAATATAATTATAGATTCCTCCCTCCCTCCGATTAGGGCAGGTCGCATTGTCCAATTAAGTGTCACAATATTGTTATGAGAAAGTCCCTGGAAGGTCTGGCAACCACCTGCTGAAGTGACCTTGGTTCTCACAGGCTAAGGGCTCGCTGGTTACAATCCACATTCCAATTTCCCCCTTCCCCCCCCCCCCCCCCCCAGTTCGTTGGCAAGCTGAGAAGCAGTAAAAGTGAAAGCAGCACGAGTGCGCTTTGAGTCTTGACAGGACCCCTCTTTTCTCCTTGCCCCTGGCTCTTCCAGCTGTGGGTGTCACTGCCCCAATCAGGATCGATAGTTCTTCCGCAGTCATCTCCGAGGGGCAGACCTTGGACCTCAACTGCCTGGTAGCCGGCCAGTCTCAAGCCAGGGTCATGTGGTACAAGCGTGAGGGTGCCCTCCCCGTCCACAGTCAGGTAAGGGGACATGGCAGAGATTCCTGCAGCATTTGAGCAATGGTGGGCTTTGGGACAGTAAGATTTTCGGAAAGAGAATGAACCAGGAGTGTTTTTTTGGGATTCTCGCGCTGAATCTTGACACCAAAGTTTTGGGAAATCTGAGGAGGGGTGTGTGTGTGGAAAATGGCTTCAGTTAGTAAAAGAAATCAGCTCTTGGTTGTTTGCTCCCCCCGCCCCAAACAGATTTTCGGAACCCGCCTCCGGATCTCGCAAGTTTCGGCGGCCGATTCGGGCGAGTACGTCTGTTACGTGAACGATGGCACCAGCCGACTGGAGACGTCCACCATCGTATCCATTGCCAGCAGCTCAGGCGGCGCACCCAGTAGGTGCCCGGGAAGCTTGTGGCCAGAGGGGAAAGGGGAGGGAAGGGAAATTGGGGAGCCGGGCAGCAGGGGATGCAATCCAACGATCTTCCTCATTCTCTTCAGCTTCTGGAGTGATCTCACCGATACAGATTGAATCGTCCTCCTCGTCCCTCGCCGAGGGGCAGACCATGGAGCTGAACTGCCTTGTGGCTGGCCAGGCGCACCCCAAAGTCAACTGGTTCAAGAGAGGGGGACCCCTCCCACCGAACCACCAGGTAGCGGGGGGGAGAAGCTCGATCCTTTCACTCTTCCCAGCTCCTGTTCTGACCCAACCCAGTTCCCAAACACAGACAAAGGCAGCAGCCCCCACCTTTTAAGGTTTAATAACGAATGCTGTTCCTTTACAGATAAAAGGCTGCTTTCCCACAATTATCTCCGACAAGAAAGAGCCTTGCCAAGTTGTTTGTCAAGGCTGCCAAAAACCCACAGATAAGAACTAATTTACAAGATTCACGAACTAAGATATCCACCAGTTGAGCTTCAGAGCTTCTTTGCTGTCTGCAAAGAACGCTTTTCCAAACCTGGCTTTTTATCCTCTTGCGGGAGGGGCCATGACCTTGCAGCCTTACTCCCGAGTCGCCTGTGCTGCTGTAATTGTTCTTTCCTCTGAGTAATCCTTCGTGCACGCATACTTGGCACAGGCTCCTCGGGAACCTCCTCGTCACTGCTGCCAGCCCCCACAATCTCTAAAGGCAACAGTCCACTCCCTGGTGGTCCTGGCCCCTTATCAGGAGTCATCTCTCTCCTCCAGCCATCCACACCTGCTGCCGGCTAACCACAACAACTCCTCTCTGGGGAAGGAAGGCCCAGCAGGAGAGCCAAATGCCGATCGTGGCTCACTTACCTCTCCTTGGCAGGTCTCGGGCACTCGCCTCCGCATCCCGCAGGTCTCTTCCGCCCACTCCGGCGAGTACGGCTGCCGCGTCATCAGCCCCAACGCCGTCCAGGAGGCGGTGTTGGTGGTCACCATCCAGGACAGCGAAGGCCCCTCCCACCGTAAGGCTCCTCTGCTCCCCTCTCTGCCTCTTGGCAATTCAGACCTGCTGGAGGAGGAGGAGGCCCAGCTCATCCTTCTCTCCTCCTTTCACGCAGCTGTGGGAACTGCTCCAGTCCTGAGGATCGAGGCTTCCTCCTCCTCCGCCGTCGAAGGAGAGACCCTGGATCTGTCATGCGTTGCTCCAGGCCAGCCCCAGGCCACATTCACCTGGTATCGGCGAGAGGGTCAGCTGCCTGCAGGTCACCAGGTAGAGGGCGAGTTTGTCCACCGCGGGTGGGGGAAAGAAGGCAGTTGTCAGGATTCCAGCAATCGCCCTAATGAAATCATGATTCTCGAGCCAAACTTCAAAAAACTTTATTAGAAGCGACATATTGGCACTGCCTTGTATGAAGCCAACTCTGGTATACGTCATTTACAGTCCCCTGTGACCCTGTTCCCACTCTCCCCCCTGGGTGTCTCATAAATCAGATTCTCCAATTGAGCATGTTCATCATTCCCGTTCTCCAATTAAATATATTCCCAGGCAAAAGCTCTGGTATTTTAGTTACAATCTTTTAAAGATAAAGAGTTGGAATGTACTTCCGCTTTCAAACTGCTGCACTGCTTTTCCAGATTTCCTTCTTCTCCCCCCCCCTTTTTTAATGACAACTACTAAAACAGACATCGCCCCCCCCCCCCCCCCGATCTCCAATGCCCACCTGCGACTGGTCCGACTCACCCCCGCCGACTCTGGCGAATACGTCTGCCGTGTGAGTGGAGGCCGCGTCCCGCAAGAGGCGTCTTTCGTGGTCTCCGTCGTAGCCAACACCAGTCCTACTTCCCGTACGTTTTGGGATCCCGGCGGGGGGGGGGGCGAGAGTGTGCGGGCGGAGGGTGTTCGGACTCCAGGGGGGGACACCGTCGCTCTCTCCCGGCAGGTCTGCAGAGCCCCATCATCTCCATCGAACCCCACAGCGTGGTGGTGCGTGGAGGGGAAGACGCCTCCTTCAGGTGCCACGTCCACAAAGGCACCCCACCTCTCAATATCACCTGGAAGCTGCCCAACAACCGGCTGTTAGGTGAGGTTCGGGGGGGGCTAATAAGTGCCCGGGGGGGCCGGTGGGGGGGGGGGGGGGCCGGTTTTGGGGGGCCGCCCCCCCCCCCCCCGGTAATTCCTTCCATCCCCTCTGCAGATAACGTGAGGATCAGCCCTAACGGCTCTGCGATCACCATCTCCAACGCCCGTCTGGAAAACCACGGGGCCTACCGCTGTGTGGTCTCCAACCAGTTTGGCATTGCCAACAGCTTGGTCAACGTCCTGGTGCAAGGTAAACGGGACAAGGCTGAGGGTCTCTACGGGACAACGAGGGCCCCTTTCGTTCTCCTCCAAACGACGCTAAAGTGGGCCTCTGGAGGAACGCCGGGGCAGAAGGTCTGCCGAAGAGCCTGGGCAAACTCGGGTGCCCTTCTCTTCCCACCTCCCAGGGCTGCCTACCGTCTCGGTGGTGCCGAAGGGGCCCCTGCAGCTCAAAGTGGGCAAGTCCATCAGCGTGGACTGCCTGGCGGACGGGGACCCCAGGGCTGTGGTGCGCTGGACCAAACTGGGGACCTGGAAGAAGCTGGAGAACCAGAGGATGCTGCCCTTGGAGAGCCGAGCGGTGCTACAGGTGGGAGAAGGATGCGTCTAAAGGCAGGGGTGTCAAACTCATTATTTTTTTAGGCTCTGATCCCTTTAGGGAGCACCCACTGCTGGTCCTTATTCCATGCTCAAAGAGAAAACAGCGGCCATTGACCACTTCCGACACCCTAAAGCGGTGCTCTCCAACTTTGGCAACTTTAAGCCTGGAAGACTTCAACTCCCAGAATTCCCCAGCCAGCGAAGCTTTGGAGGACTTCAACTTGAAG
>NW_020718666.1:0-18334 GCF_900518725.1 Notechis scutatus
TGCTCGGACTTGCTGGGCCTGACACAGAACAGGGCGGCGCCGGATGTTGGAGAAGCAGAGCGGAGCCGGAGATCATTAGCCGCCTCTTTCGCAGCACAAGAAGAACAGGGTGGTGCCGGACCATTGGAGAAGCGGAGCAAAGCCGGAGATTAGTAGCTGCCTCTTTCGGCGCAGAAAGCTTCCCCCAACCAGCCGGCTGGTCTCCTCCTTCTCTGCCTGTTTGTTCTGTATGGGCGAGGAGGAGGAGACCAGCTGAGAAGCACGCTGCCAGGCGGGGACCACGCGGTGCAGGGCAACACGCCACCGCCCAGCCCTGGCGAGGGAAAGCAGTGGGCGTTCCCCGGGCGGTGGCCTTGGCCCCGCTACCAGGGAAGCGGCTGCCCAGCTCCGTGTTGTGTGTGCAATTTTTTGGCGCGCGGCGCGGGGTCTCTTTTGGCCGGCCCCAATTTTTTTTTCAGAGAGGAATATTTTTTTTTCAGAGGCGGGCCGTATTAAAATGACCAACGGGCCGGATGTGTCCCGCGGGCCGTAGTTTGCCCACCCCTGGTCTATATATATTATTTTACCCAAACTAAGTTAGGTAACCATGTTATCCCTAACACAAAGAAGAGTAGCATAGATACAGTATTTGGATTGGAGAATAGATACCACATGGGTGAAACCTCCCAACCACATTGGTACAACCTCCCAACCAATCCTTAATACTCGTGATGTTAGTAAAATGAGATCACCTATATGTCTCTGGAAAGTCCAGGACTTTCCACCTTCACCAAGATATAGGGAATAAGATCATGCAAGTAGCCAAGAGACTCTATATAGGTTTTTAGACACTGCAGTTTGCTTCTAGCATCTAGCGCCATCTATAGGATCTCAATAGCTACTACAAATTACTACTACAAAAAAATGTTTTTGGAGTTCAAAAAAAATATCAAAAGATAATTTTCTATTTAAGATGCATTAATAATTTGGTTTATTCAGCATGAAAGTGGAGCTTAGTTATGTAGCAGGAGGCTGTATACTGCAATATTTACATTTTTTGGTAAACACATTTCAATGAATCTGAGCTCTACAAGTTGAGATAACATACACACTGCACTGATGCATTTAGACAATTTCACAGCAGAGACAACTGTTGCTGTTTAAACATTATGATTTAAATCGAGACTTTTTACTAGTGATTTAAATCGTGATTTAAATCAACTTAATTTAAATCAAATCCACCCTGCATGCAAGTTTCCTGGAGAATTTTGAAATTCCACAGTCTCGTTCCAACTCTTTGGGGCATCTCGTCACCTAACAAGATATTTCAAATTTGCTTTTTGGTAATTTAGAGACAGCTACTACTACTGTACTACTACTGTACTACTAATCTTGGCTTGTTAATCCCTTCCCAGGGATAAAGCCTAAAGCTCTTTTTCTTTTTTTTTCTTTTTTTGTAAATTTTATTTGAGTTTTCACAAAGAGAAAAAAATACAAATAAAACATCTTTTTTGAAATCCCGGGTTACATTTCTTTGTACAGACACAAATTCAGGTTCATGCTCATTTTTATATTCTATTCCATATCTTATTACTATTTTACATGTTCTGCATAGCTTCTCCCCTCTTTTCATTTTCTCAATTTTATTTTAATTATCTCATCTCAATTCAAATCATTGTATTTATATTTTTTGTCTGTCCTGTTTCAATTATCTATTATTTTTTCTCATTAAACAAAATTTCTCCTGTAGTTACTGATTGGAGTATGACGCCTTTATATCTTTTCCCTAAAGTTGTAACATTCAATATAATACATAACTTCCATTCGGATTCTGCTTGGTACATTCTTAAAATACACACTGTATTCTTAAAAAAAGAAAAAATTATAAATGTATAATATAATTAAAACAACATTCCATTCCAATTCAATTCTATCATTAATATTAATATTCATTAAAGTCTTAACATCTTTAACATTACTTTTCAATTAAATATCATACTTCTATGGGAACAATTATAAGCTTTCCATAGTTAATTCCCCCCCTCTTCACTTATATTTTATAAAACATTAACTAATTAAAATGTTCCCATTCCTTCCTAATTCAGTTTTCTCATTTACTTTATTTCACTTATTTTATTCACAAACATTTCACTAAATTACACTATTTTATCCCTCATTTAAATCATACGTTGTTTCCAATTTTCTAAAGTTATTTCTATTACTAATATAACAATACAATCTTATGTACCTTTACAGAATCCCTTTTTCAGTTAGATTTTCACCCATTATCTCTAAATAGGTCCTGTTTCTCTATATCTTGCTCCAGTCCTTTGTAACTTCTTTTCTTTTCCTTCTTCCCTCTCTTCTTCTCTCTCCCCTTTTTACCCCCTTGTCTCTCTACCTCTATTTCTCTCTTCTGTATTCCCCTTTTCTGTTGCTTTCCAGTATTATACTTATTGTTTGAATTATTTTTCTTTTCTTTGGTTGTTTTTTTAAGTCTTAAATTCTCCATTCTCTTTCCCCCCTTCCTTTTTCTTCCCCACATAAAATTGCTTGTTCATTAAAGATGGCTTTTTCTTTGTCCCAGTCTTGTTTTGCAGTCTTGTTGTTTCTCATAGTTCCAAATCTCCATTTCTAAGAATTGAAAAACGAAGCCAAAAGAACCCTTCCCTTCCCTTCCCTTCTTGTGCATCTTCTTTGTACTTTTTAAGTTCCATTTTCAATTCATCCAGAAGTGGTGTCATTGTATAAATTTTTAAACAACCACCCGATTGATTTTAGTCATTCAAATATAATAACCAAAAATCCAAAGATCACCAAATAATCCAAATACATGCAAGCTGTTTCTTTTAAGATAAGTCCACTTGTCTTAAAGGCTCGTGCCTGGGGAATTCTGGGAGTTGAAGTCCACCCATCTTAAAGGATGCTGACTGGGGAATTCTCGGAGTTGAAGTCCACCCATCTTTAAGAATGGTAACTGGGAATTCTGGGAGTTGGTCCACCCATGTTAAAGCATGCTTGTTGGGGAATTCAGGGAGTTGACACCTACCCATCTTAAAGCATAACGTCTGGGGGATTCTGGGAATTGAAGTCCACCCATGTAACCCCACGTTAGCGGTCCGATCGGGCCTTTGAACCAACCCTGCCTGATCCCATTCACAAGAAGTGTTCAGAGAAGGACCTTCTTAAGCCTTCACGTCCCCCTCCCAACCGTGTCGATTTCCTAGCCCTGTGGCCTTCACCTCCCAGAATCCTCAGCAGTGGCTAGCTGGCTGGGGGATTCTGGGAACTTAAAGTGGCTAGGTACTTCCTGCCTGTGGATTTTTTTCGGCGGTTGGGTTAGCGGGAAACAGTTGCGATGAACGGGTCCCAATTCAGCTTTTCCAACCCCCAGCAAGTTTTTGATGCTGAGAAACACCTGTCATGTGCAAGACACAAAATTACACACACACACACACTTTTCGTCTTTCAGGTCGGCTAATGCTGCTTCCCCACCTGTGGCTGCTGGAGGAGAGGCCGGGGGTCCCCCCGCCCCCCCACCCAACCTCACCAGTAACCGGAGGCTCCAGCAAACCCAGGCTCAAGTGGATGAGGTGAGAAGTGGGGGATTCTGGGAGTTGGAAGTCCATGCTGGGGTGGGTGGGTGGAGGAACACTGCTCCAGAGGCCAAGAGCTTGAGGGCGGTGGAGGGGGCCTCTTATGCTCCCATTGAGTTTCTTTGTGGGCGTCTGGCAAGGAGCATTGGAAATCTTCCCTCCCTTCCTCTCTCCCTTCATCCCTCTTTCTTTCATCCTTCCTTTCTTCCTCCCTCCCTCCTTTTTTTCATCTTCTTCCCTCTCTGTAGCCATCTCTCCCTTTCTCCTCCCTCCCTCCTTCCTTTCTTCCTCACAGCCTCCCTCCCTTCAAACCTTTCTTTCATCTATCTTCCTCCCTCCCTCCTTCCCTCTTTTTTTCATCTTCCTTCCTCCCTCCTAGCCATCTCTCCCTTTCTCCTCCCTCCCTCCTTCCTTCCTTTGTCCCTCACAGCCTCCCTCCCTCCCTTCAAACCTTCTTTCTTTCATCTATCTTCCTCCCTCTCTTCCCAGGGGTGCAGAGAGAGCCCCATGGACCCCCCAAATCAATAATAAATTGCATTCTTAATGTTTATGAAAAGTATGTGCCTCCTGATCATGGGGATTCTGCAAAGGTCGTAACTATGAAAAACAGTTCTAAGTCCCTTTTCCCCCCCAATGCCGTTGTAACTTTGAACTCTTGCAACTCAAGGACTACCTGTATTGCAATCGTTGGCAGAAGGAATTTCGGTTTAAATAAGGATGAGGCCCTCACGGGTCCTGGGTGATGGGTCTCAAACACACTTCCAAAGCTATAAAATATAACCAAAGCTGAAATTGAATCTGGTTTAATTTAAGTTAAGATTGGACACAAAAAGGCCCCCAAATCAAGCAACAGTAATATAATAACTCCATCAAGTCACCTCTCTGTTGGTTTTTATTGATGTGAAATAAAGGCATATTCCTCCTTTTGCAAGAAACTATTGGTTCGAAAATGTTTGAGTTCAATCTCCTGACACCAGGGGTGGCTTTAGGGGGGTCATAGGGGTGTGGGGGGGCCTCTGTGAGGGCTATGGGGTACCTAATCCTCCTTCGGGCTTTTAGTCAGTTGTACATTCCTGAATTCTTCGCTTAGCTGGGTACAGGTGAGGTTAGGGGAGGTGGACTTTCACCCAAGATAAGTCTTTCTTAGCATCCTTCAGATTGATGGAGGTGACCATCACATGTCAATCTTCGGTGGGGTCCTAGGTGCCCTCTGAGCTTGGGGTTTCCTTGCGGACATTTCATGACCTGACTAGGGTACATCATCAGTGCTAGAACGGAGTGAAGTTTGCAGAAAGAAGGAGAAGGAAGAAACGGACTGTGGGGTCCTTGGTATTCACCGAGCTTGGTGGTTTCCTTGCAGACGTTTCATGACCCAACTAGGGAACATCATCAGATTTAGAACGGAGTGGAGTTCGCAAAAAGGAGGAGGAGGAGGAGGACTGTGGGGTACTTTGGGTATTCTTGGAGCTTGGTGGTTTCCTTGCAGACGTTTCCTTCCGGGTGTTAAAACTCTGCACTTCTATTGGCTTCCAGATCTCAGTGGTTCTCGCGGCCTCCTGCTACATTCTCACCTTCTCCACGGTGTCTCTTTCCCTCCAGGTCGTGGATATCATGCGAGTGAATGTGGACAAGGTCCTAGAGAGAGATCAGAAACTTTCGGAGCTGGACGACCGCGCTGATGCCCTTCAAGCCGGAGCGTCTCAATTCGAAACCAGTGCCGCCAAGCTAAAGCGCAAATACTGGTGGAAGAACTTAAAGGTAGGATGAAGGACTACTTCCTCCTCCTCCTCCTCTCCCACAAATCCGGTTGCCTCCTTCTCTTTCTCCAAAGGATCCAACTGTTCAATTCTGCACCCGACCGGAAATCCGGTTCTCCCACCATAGACTCTCCTCCTAGCACCGGAAGTCCGGTTCCCCCCACCATAGAGTCTCCTCCTAACGATGGAAGTCCGGTTCTCCCACCATACAATCTCCTCCTAGCTCTGGAAGTCCAGTTCTCCCACCACAGAGTGTCCTCCTAGCGCTGGAAGTCCGGTTCCCCCCCTTCATAGAGTCTCCTCCTCGTGCTGCAATCCGGTTCTTCCCCCATTGAATCTCCACTTAGCGCTGGAAGTCCGGTTCCCCCCACCATAAAATCTCCTAGCGCTGGAACCCCAGTTTCCCCCACCAAAGACTCTCCTCCCAGCGCTGGAAATCCGGTTCTCCCACCATAGAGTCTCCTCCTAGAAAGGGAAGTCCGGTTCTTCCACCATAGAGTCTCCTCCTAGCACTGGAATTGCTGTTCCTCCCACCATAGGATCTCCTCCTAGCTCTGGAAGTCAAATTCTCCCACTACAGAATCTCCTCCTACCGCTGGAAGTCCGGTTCTCCCACCATAGAGTCTCCTATCTCTGGAAGTCCGGTTCCCCCCACCATAGAGCCTCCTCCTAGCTCTGGAAGTCTGGTTCCCCCCACCATAGAGTCTCCTCCTAGCGCTGGAAGTCTGATTCTCCCAAAATAGAGTCTCCACCTAGCACTGGAAGTCCGGTTCCCCCAACCATAGAGTCTCCTCCTAGTGCTGGAAGTCCGGTTCTACCACCAGAGTCTCCTCATGGCAGTGGAAGTCCGGTGCAGTCCTCCTCGCACTGCAATCCAGTTCTCCCACCATTGAATCTCCTCTTAGTGCTGGAAGTCCGGTTCCCTCCACCTCAGAGTATCCTCCTAGTGCTGGAAATCTGGTTCTCCCACCACAGAGTCTCCTAGCGCTAGAAGTCCAGTTCCCCCCACCATAGAATCTCCCCCAGCACTAAAGGTCAGGATCTCTCACCACAGAGTCTCCTGCTGGCGCTGAAAGTCTGGTTCTCCCACCACAGTCTTTTCCTAGCGCTGGAAGTCCGGTTCTCCCACCATAGAGTCTCAACCTAGCGCTGTAAGTCCAGTTTCCTCCCCTTCCTAGAGTCTCCTCCTCATGCTGCAATCCAGTTCTTCCACCATTGAATCTCCTCTTAGCGCTGGAAGTCCGGTTCCCCCCACCATAAAATCTCTTCCTAGCACTGGAACCCCAGTTTCCCCCACCAAAGACTCTCCTACTAGCTCTAGAAGTCCATTTCCCCCACCATAGAGTCTCCTAGCGCTGGAAATACTGTTCTCGCACCATAGAGTCTCCTCCTAGAACGGGAAGTCCGGTTCCCCCCACCATAGAGTCTCCTCCTACCACTGCAATTCCGGTTCTTCCCACCATAGGGTTTCCTCCTATCTCTGGAAGTCAAATTCTCCCTCCACAGAATCTCCTCCTAGCACGGGAAGTCCGGTTCCCCCCACCATAGAGTCTCCTCCTATCTCTGGAAGTCCGGTTCTCCCGCCACGGAGTCTCCTCCTAGTGCTGGAAGTCCGGTTCTCCCACCAGAGTCTCCTCTTGGCACTGGAAGTCTGGTTATCCCACCATAGAGTCTCCTCCTAGCTCTGGAAGTCCAGATCCCCCCACCAGAGTCTACTCCCAGCAGTAGAAGTCCGATTCTCTTACCATAGAGTCTCCTACTGCTGGAAGTCCGGTTCTCCCACCATAGAGTCTCCTACTAGCGCTGGAAGTCCCGTTCCCCTTACCATAGAGTCTCCTACCGCTGGATGTCTGGCTTTCCCACCATAGGGTCTCCTCCTAGTACTAGAAGTCTGGTTCTCCCACCAAAGAGTCTCCTGGTGCTGGAAGTCCAGTTCTCCCACCACTGAATCTCCTCTTAGGGCTGGAAGTCTGGTTCTCCCACCATAGAATCTCCTCCTAGCGCTGGAAGTCCGGTTCTCCCACCAAAGAGTCTCCTGGTGCTGGAAGTCCAGTTCTCCCACCAGAGTCGTCTCCTAGCAGTTGAAGATCGGTTCTCCCACCATAGAGTCTCTTCCTAGCGCTGCAATCCCGTTCTCCCACCATAGAGTCTCCTACTTGCGCTGGAAGTCCCGTTCCCCTTACCATAGAGTCTCCTCCTACCGCTGAATGTCCGGCTATCCAACCATAGGGTCTCCTAGCACTCGAAGTCCGGTTTCCATCACCATAGAGTGTCCACCTAGCGCTGGAAGTCCAGTTCTCCCACCATAGAGTCTCCTCCTAGCGCTCCAATCCCGTTCTCCCATCATAGAGTCTCCTAGCTCTGGAAGTCCGGATCCCCCCACCATAGAGTCTCCTCCTATCTCTGGAAGTCCGATTCTCTTACCATAGAGTCTCCTCCTACCGCTGGAAGTCCAGTTCTCCCACCATAGAGTCTCCTACTAGCGCTGGAAGTCCCATTCCCCTTACCATAGAGTCTCCTCCTACCGCTGGATGTCTGGCTTTCCCACCATAGGGTCTCCTCCTAGTACTAGAAGTCCGTTTCCCATCACCATAGAGTCTCCACCTTGTGCTGCAATCTGGTTCTCCCACCATTGAATCTCCTCTTCGCGCTGGAAGTCTGGTTCTCCCACCACAGGCTCCTCCTAGTGCTGGAAGTCTGGTTATCCCACCATAGAGTCTCCACCAAGCGCTGGAAGTCCGGATCCCCCACCATAGAGTCTCTTTGTGCTGCAAGTCCGGTTCCCCTCACTATAGAGTCTCCTCCTGGCGCTGGAAGTCTGGTTATCCCACCATAGAGTCTCCTCCCAATTCTGGAAGTACGGTTCTCCCACCATAGAGTCTCCTCTGAGCACTGGAAGTCTGGTTATCCAACCATAGAGTCTCCTCCTAGCTATGGAAGTCCGGTTCCCCCTCCCCTTCATAGAGTTTTCTCCTAGTTCTGGAAGTCCGGTTTTCCCACCATAGAGTCTCCTATTAGCGCTGGAAGTCCCGTTCTCCCACCATAGAGTCTTCACCTAACGCTTAAAATTCTGGTTCCCCCCACCATAAAGCCTCCTAGCAATGGAGGTGCAGTTTCCCCCACCATAGATTCTACTCCTAGGGCTGAAAGTCCGGTTCTCCCACCATAGTGTCTCCTCGCGCTGCAAACCGGTTCTCCCACCATTGAATCTCTTATCGCTGGAAGTCTGGTTCTCCCACCACAGATTCTCCTCCTGGTACTGGAAGTCTAGTTTTCCCACCATAGAGTCTCCTCCTATCTCTGGAATTCTGGTTCTCTCACCAGCGTCTCCTCCCAGCAGCAGAAGTCCGATTCTCTTACCATAGAGTCCCCTCAAATCTCTGGAAGTCTGGTTCTTTCACCAGAGTCTCCTCCCAGTGGCAGAAGTCCAATTCTCTTACCATAGAGTCCCCTCAAATCTCTGGAAGTCCGTTTCTTTCACCAGAGTCTCCTCCGAGTGGTAGAAGTCCGGTTCTCCCACCATAGAGTCTCCTAGTGCTGGAAGTCTGGTTATCCCACCATAGAGTCTCCTCCTAACTCTGGAAGTCTGGTTCTCCCACCACAGAGTCTCCTCCTACCGCTGGAAGTCCGGTTCTCCCACCATACAGTCTGCTAGTGCTGGAAGTCCAGTTCTCCCACCAGAGTCTCCTCCTAACAGTTGAAGTCCGGTTCTCCCACCATAGAGTCTCCACCTAGCGCTGGAAGTCCGGCTCCCCTCACCATAGAGTCTCCTGCTACTGGAAGTCTGGTTCTCCCACCATAGTCTCCTACTAGCACTGAAAGTCCAGTTCTCCCACCATAGAGTCTTCTCCTATCTCTGGAAGTCTGGTTCTCCCACCATAGAGTCTCCTACTAGTGCTGGAAGTCCCGTTCCCCTTACCATAGAATCTCCTCCTACCGCTGGATGTCCGGCTTTCCCACCATAAGGTCTCCTCCTAGTACTAGAAGTCCGGTTCCCATCACCATAGAGTCTCCTCTTAGCGCTGGAAGTCCGGTTCCCCCCACCATAAAGTCTCCTCGCGCTGGAAGTCCAGTTCCCCCCACCATAGAGTCTCTTACTAGTGCTGGAAGTCCAGTTCTCCCACCATAGAGTCTCCTCCTAGCACTGGAAATCTGGTTCCCAGGGGTGGGATTCAATTTTTTTAACAACCGGTTCTGTGGGCGTGGCTTAGTTGGTGGGTGTGGCTTGGTGGTCATGTGACTGGGTGGGCTTGACCAACTCAACATCACTCATGTCAAGGGGTTCTTCTCACCTGGCCTTTCATGACTGGGGATGCTGCAACGGTCATAAGTGTGAAAAATTGTCATAAGTCACTTTTTTCAGTGCCATTGTAACTTTTTTTTAAAATTGAAAGTTAAATTTTAAAAAGATTTGAACGTGGTGATCTTTTGACATATATCTGCAATCTTTACATTGTTATAATATCAGAATGTCATCAAACAATATAACATTTGTATGTGTGTGTGTATGTATATATTTATATTTATATTTATATTTATATTATTTTCTTAAGTTTTCGCGGGTACTTACATGTATGGTATTCAGCTTTGTTCGGGTATTTTCCCATGTCATTGTAGTTGTGCTTTTAAAGTTGTAGCAACGTTTCGGCAGAATCTCATCTGCCATCATCAGGCTTCTGTATTGTGTCTGTGAGTCAGGCCCCCACAGAAACAAACTGTTTGGCCCCCACCCCCCAAACTGAAACAACTGGGGGGGCCTGACTCACAGACGGACACAATACAGAACCTCTTCCTCCACGTACGGTGCTACCACCGGAATCTTTGGCTGTGATCCAGGTGGATTTGAGGGCTCGCGTACGAGAGGCGCAGCGTTTGGACGATTGGTCGCAGCAACGAATGGGGGAAATTGGTCCTGATTCTCCATGGACTCTGGAGGAGGGTTTATTACGACATTGGGGTCGATTGTACGTGCCCACCAAAACACTTAGAGCACTCATCATGACCCAATGTCATGACAACCCAACTGCGGGTCATTTTGGGTTCTTCAAAACCCTTCATCTGGTCACAAGGACTTTTTGGTAGCCTAGAGTCTGGCATGACGTCTTCGCTTATGTTGCCTCTTGTATACCGTGTCGGCAAGCAAAAGCTGCATTGGGTGCGCCTCCTGGCCTTCTTCAACCACTACCGACTCCGAACCGACCCTGGGGGGCAATCTCCATGGACTTTTTAACACACTTGTCCTCGTCGTCGGGTTATACAACGGTACTTGTGGTGGTTGACATGCTCACCAAGATGGCCCATTTCATCCCATGTAGAAGGTTACCATCGGCTCGTGTTACTGCCCGGCTTTTTCTGCAACATGTATTCCGTTTGCATGGCTTACTGCAGGGGTCCCCAACCGCCGGTCCGCGGACCGGTACCGGGCCGCGGAACAAGCCTTACCGGGCCGCTGGTTGCTGGGCGCCGCCATCTTTTTTTTGGTAAAAAAGCGCTTCTGGTGAGCTTTTCCGGGTAGAAAGCTCACCGGAAGCGCCTTTTCGTCATAAAAAGATGGCGGCGCCCAGTTGACGCCGGTACCGGGCCGCGGCGCCCAGCTGATGTCGGAACCGGGCCGCGGCGTCGAAAAGGTTGGGGATCCCTGGCTTACTGGACAGAGTTGTTTCAGATCGTGGTGTCCAGTTCACGGCTCAATTCTGGAAGAGCCTAATGAATGCATTACGGGTGTAAGTATGTTTAGCGTCGGCGCACCATCCGGAAACCGATGGCGGGACTGAGAAAGTAATTGGCATCCTCGCCCAATACCTCAGATGTTTTGTTAATCAACGGCAAAACGACTGGGTGACCTATCTTCCGTTGGCGGAGTTTGCTTTTAACAATTCTCAGCACACCTCCACCCACATGACGCCTTTTTACGCAAATGTGGGTTACCATCCGAGGTTTTTCCCCCTGTCGATCTTGGATTCTCTGGTTCCAGAGACACGAGACTTTTTGTCTGAATTACATGCGGTGCACCAATTGATTTCCAGACAATTGGAACGAGCGAAAGCAGACTATAAACGTTTCGCGGATCGTTCACGTCGGGCGACGCGTCCGCTGGCTGTGGGAGACAAGGTGTGGTTGTCCACGAAGCATCTCCGGGTCGATCGTCCGATTAGGAAGTTGGATCATCGCTTTATTGGTCCCTTCCCTATCGAGGCAGTTATCAATCCCGTGGCTTATCAGCTCACCCTACCGCGCTCCATGTGCATTCACCCTGTCTTCCACCGCTCCCTTTTGGTACCTGACACCCCATCGTGTACTCTCTGTTCTCCCGACGATACGGGTCCTCCATCTGGGCCCAGCGCTGATCCTGTTGTTGATACCACGGTGGTTGGCATTTACGATTCACGATGGCTGAAGGGACGATTTCAGTACTTCGTAGGGAGGCTGGAAAATGAAACAGAGATTCGTTCCTGGGAGGATGCCTCCAAGGTGCATGCCCCGGACCTTATCCGGC
This sequence comes from Notechis scutatus, assembly GCF_900518725.1. Next base: position 11,829 of record NW_020718666.1, read on the forward strand.
TATATCATGCACAATTCCCATCGAAACCACATCCGGATCGTCAGACTCGGGGGAAGGGCCCTGCGGTGAGGGATAGTGTTGTGACTGGAAGGTTTGAGCCTTCTGTGAGCTTTGAGTCTGATGTATCAGAAGACACAGGTTCGAGTGATGAGGAAGGTTTGGCATTGGAATTGGAGCCTGCTTTAATGAGAGATGCAGACGTGAGCCAGGAGGATGAGGGAGTGTCGGAATCACCATCCTCTCCAGAACCTTCCACATCAATCATGCCTCAGGTGTCAGCAGCTGATCCACAGAACATACCAGAGTCCTTGAGTGATGATCAAAATGACGAATGTTGGGTTGATGCAAGGACTAGACGCAGGTTGAGACGTCAAGCACAATTTGAAAGGAAACGTCAAGTCAGAGACTAATTAGAGAGACTGACACGCCCCTTCAAGGAATATAAGGAGGCATGTTAGCTAACGATCCTTGTCTGGATCAAACTTTGTTAGTTACTTCGCAGCTTGGAAGAAGCCTTCTGTTCCTGAATGATCTTGCGGCTCGTTATCTTGGTTTGAAGACAGTTTCTGGGAAAGCTGCCAACGACAATTACAGAGAAAAGTTAACTCTGTGGTTTCTGATATTATTTCTTCGTGTTTATTTCTTTGGGACATTTGGACTCTCACTTTGTGGCTACAGGTGAGACAGAATATATATATATATATATATATATATATATATATATATATATATATATATATATATATATATACACATACATACATACATACATACATACATACACATACATACACACATACAGTATATACACATACATATACATTTATACTTTGTAAACCTTTATATTCATTTCTATCTTAGAAATTTTATTGTAGCATAAACTCTTTAATTTCTATTTTGCATTTTTTGACTTCCTTTCGTATCCCTCCAATTATAATTTTTTTCCATATTTCATAGAATTCTGAAGTGTCTCTTTCCTTCAGTTCTAACGTTAAGCTATCTAGCTCAGCGCAATGTAGAATTTTTTTTATTTTTTCATCATTAGGTATTTCTTTTAATTTCCATGTTTGGGCAATGGATAATCTTGCAGCTGTGATAATATGTATAATTAGATACAGATCTGCTTTTTTAGATTCTCATTTGTTATTCCTAATAAGAACATTTCTGGTGTATAATTTATTTTTAAATTTAACATTTCCTCTATCCATTGCCAAAATTGCCATTTTTTTTGCCAAAATTCTTGCATTTTCTTGCACCCCCACCACATATGGTAGTCAGTGCCTCATTCTTTCAGGCATTTCCAGCATGTCAGAGATTGGAAACCATTCATTTTAGCTAATTTGGTGGGCGGGAGGTGCCATCTGTAGAACATCTTAAACAGATTCTCTTTATAAGATGTGGCTAGAGTGATCTTTTTATTCCAGATTTGCTGCCATTGATCCAGATTTATGTTGTAGCCAAAATTTCTGGCCCATGTGCCATTGTAACTTTGAATGGTCACTAAATGAACTGTTGCAAGTCAAGGATTACCTGTACAAAAAATACAAAAAGCTTCTTTGCTTGCAAAAAGCTGCCCTAAATACCAATCATTAGACTAAAAATACCTACAAGCCAGAGTTACAAATCAGGTAGGGTTCCAGAGCACCTTGAGGAATTAAAATAGTTAAAATGCAGTGATAACTATTAGCAGCCAACTCTGGCTCATAAAGTGAAACCCTTTAGCAGAGATGTCATTTAAGCTCTTCAGAAAGAGCACACCCAGGAAAGCAATCCTTAGATCCATTTGCACCACTTAAAGATACCAGCTGGTCTAACTCACTTGGAAGTACACCCCAAAAGGACAGTGCCAGATACTACTAAAGCAATGAAGGAAGACCCCCCCTCCCCAGATAGAAAAAAAAAACCATGAGGCAGGAAAAAATTCAAACACAATACAAATAATTAAATCACAACAGTAGCTGTTGCTTGTTGAAGCTGAATAGGGAAAATTATCCCATCAATAAACACAGAATTAAATGTCACCAAAAACCAGTTTAAGACCAAAACTCAGAAAGGGTATGTAAACTCACATTTGAATGTCAATCTTTCTAGCTAGCCAAGAAGCTTTGCTGAATGGCACTCATCTTGGTTCCCGGTCATTAAAAGCTTCTTTCTGACAGCTCTGCTTCATTATTCAATTATTTCTTCAAAGTGCTGATTGTCCAGGGAAGTATTTCCTCCCAACAGCAGTGTAAAAATCTTAAAACAACCCTTCCCCTTTAAAAAACTTAAGCCCCAGAAGCTCCAGAAACAGGAAGTCTAGGCATACTGGCAAGAATGTAATAAGGGTGGAAAAAAACAAAAGGAGATTGCTTCTAACTACCGGTTCTCCAAACTGCTTAGAAAGTTAACAAGGGGCTCTATAGAACCAGTCAGAACCGGTAGAATCCCACCCCTGCCGGTTACCCCCACCATAAAGTCTCCTTCTAGCTCTAGAAGTCCAGTTCCTCCCACCACAGAGTCTCCTCCTAGCGCTGGAAGTCCGGTTCTCCCACCATCGAGTCTCCTCCTAGCACTGGAAGTCTGGTTCTCCCCACCATAGAGTCTCCTCCTTGCGCTGGAATCTGGTTCCCCCACCATAGGGTCTCCTCCTACCGCTGGAAGTCCGGTTTTCCCACCACAGAGTCTCCTCCCAGCTGTGGAAGTCCGGTTCTCCCACCATAGGGTCTCCTCCTAGCGCAGCATCCTTTTACCAACCGGCAACAGGGAGCTGCAGCAGAATGATAAAAGAGTCACATGCGGCTCCAGAGCTGCAGGTTGCCGACTCCTGCTCTAGGGAATAACAGAGTAACAGCTGGAAGTAGTGGTGGGATTCAAAATTTTCTACTACCAGTTTTGTGGGCGTGGCTTGGTGGGCGTAGCAGGGGAAGGATACTGCAAAATCCCCATTCCCTCCCCACCCCACTAATCTGCTTTCCAGCTCCATTCTCCTGTGCAGGGCAACCAAAGAAGACCCAGCCAATCAGCTGGGACTCGGGAGGCGGAGTATAGATGGGGGCAGGGCCAGTCAGAGGTGGTATTCGACAGTTCTCCGAACTACTCAAAATTTCTGCTACTGGTTCTCCAGAACTGGTTCAGAACCTGCTGAATACCACCTCTGGCTGGAAGGGACCTTCTAGGTCTTCTAGTCCAACCCCCTGCTCATGCAGGAGACCCTAGACCATTTCAGACAATTGGCTGTGCAGTCTCTTTAAAATCTCCAGTGATGGAGCACCCACAACTTCTAGTGGCAAGCAGTCCCACTGGTCAATTTTTCTCCCCATCAGGTTTCTCGCGGTGGTGGATCAGACAAAAAAAAATCCTCACTAGATTCTTTTAAAATTCTGTAAAAAAAATATCTTGAGGCATTCGGAGATAACATGTTACAGAGAAGGTTTGGGGGGGGGGGGGGGGGGGATCCCAGGATCTGGTTGGATCCAAAAAAACAGGGAGATGCTGGTCCTTGGCAGGAATGCTGACCTCCGTCTGATCTCTGCGATTATCTGGATCTCTTTGCATCCAGAGAGGATCTGGATCTCTTAGCAACGAGATCTCTTGGTTGCTAAGGTGATCCATCGGGCCTCTTGGAGATCATCTGCCTGTTGGGAGGAGGGTGAAGTTGGTGAAGCTCCCTCTTGAAAGCAGGCCCAGCCACAGGGTCCTTGTAGTCTTCTGGATGTATGTAATGCCAGCCATTTGGCTTCTGTAGCAATAGTTCTCCATTGGAGCAACTTGAAGGTGGGTGGACTTCAACTCCCAGAATTCCCCTGTCAGCCTATCAGTTTCCTATTTAGTTGTCTTGCAATCCAGCCCACCTTTAACTCGTTTATTAATTTAATTCCCCCCCACACACACTTTTGCTGAAGTCAAGATATATTACATCTACCACATTCCCACCATCTATTAAGAAAGTTGCTCAGTCAAAACAATGTCATGGGTTTTTTTTTGTCCTATCCATGCCGACTTCCCCTTGCTGGCTGGGGAATTCTGGGAGTTGAATCAAATACTCCTTTAGGATCTAAAAGGAGCCACAGATCACAGAGGATTCTGGAAAGGTTTCGCTTTAGACGGGAAACTGTTCTGCGGCATCGGATGGGCAAATCCAGAAGATGCCCTGTTGGAGACAAGGCCCATTTTTTTAGACCATTCACATGTGCTTCCTTTCCTTCTTTTCCCATGACAGATGATGATAATTCTGGGGGTGATATGCGCCATTATCTTGATCATCATCATTGGTGAGTGACCATTGCAAAGAACGGGGACGGGATGTAAAGTGGGACGGGAAAGTGCCTTCAGTGGCTTTAGAGTGGGGGGGGGGGGGGGTCAAACTCGATTTCAAGGAGGGCCGCATCAGGATTGTGTTTGACCTCGGGAAGGGGGCATGGCCAGGGGTGGGATTCAAATTTTTAACCAGTTCTGTAGGCATGGCTTAGGTGGTGGGCGTGGCTTGGTGGTCATGTTATTGGTTGGGTGTGGCCAACTCAATATCACTCACATCGAGGCATGCATCTCCTCCCCTGGTCTCTCATGACTGTGGGGATGCTGCAACAGTTGTAAGTGTGAAAAATGGTCATAAGTCACTTTTTTCAGTGCCATTGTAACTTTGAATGGTCACTCCACACAAGCAAAGTACCAGCAAAGGAGGGGGAAAAAACTCCAGAGAAGTTCCTGAGACAGGAAGTCTAGTCCTGCCAAGAATGTAATAAGGGTTAATGGAGAGGCAGTTTCTGTAAGCAACACCAGAATGTTTCCTTCCTGCCTTCCTTACAGGATTAGGCCAGTAATTTCTTCTAACAACCGGTTCTCCGAACTGCTTAGAATGTTAACAACCAGTTCTAGCGAATAGGTGCGAACTGATAGAATCCCACCCCTGGGCGTGGCCATGGGGGGCGGGACTCGGGACACCTGTGGTGGCCAAGTGCTAAGACAGGGCTTCCCTGAGACCCTCCCTCCCTCCCTCTCATTATAACCTTCCTTCTTTCCTCAATCCCTTCCTTCCTTCCTCAATCCCTTCCTTCCTTCCTCAATCCCTTCCTTCCTTCTTCCTCCATCCCTCCCTTCCTCAATCTGTCCCTCCTCAATCCCTTTCTTCCTCAATCCCTCCCTTCTTCCTCCAGCCCTCCCTTCCTCAATCCCTCCCTCCCTCCTCAAACCTTTTCTTCCTTCCTTCCTTCTTCAACCCCTTCCTCCATTCCTCCTTCCTCAAACCCATCTTCCTTCCTCCATCCCTCCTCAAACCCTTCTTCCTTCCTCAATCCCTTCCTTCCTTCCTCTGTCCCTCCCTTCCTCAATCCCTCCCTATGAGGTGCCTATGAGGTGGCTCGATATGTAGCACGTTTTACAAGGCCAGTTGTGTAGCAAACAAAATACAGCTTTAGCACACTGGCTTAGCAGTTACACTGGGTTGTGTAAACTACTGGCACCATTAAAGGTAGGCCTCGACCTAACGACCGGTCGCTAAGCAAGACCATTCAGCATTACAAACCAGCCAACCCACCCTAAAACAGGCATTTTTCAACCCAGATTTGAAGTTCTGACATTGCGAAATCTCTCTGTGGTCACGTGACCGAACTTGAGACGCCTGGCAATATGCCTGCATTGTCCCATTTTACGACGGTCTCGTGAAAAACAGCCCTTCCAGCCTTGTCAGTAAAAAACCACACCTACCATGGGTTTCTCTTAACGACCACCGCTAAAAAAAAAGAATTTGTCAACTCATAAAATATTTCTATGGTCTTTTTACAGTTGCCAACAGAAAGTGGGGGGGGGGGGGGGGTTGAAAGCAGTGTGGCAGCTTGGAAACCAAAAGTGCATTCCATACATAGTTTTTCAAACATAGTAACTAGGTGACTGAAGTTTCTACCTTGCAAAATTCTAACTGGAGAGCATGATTGATGACTCTTGGCTATGGATGTGTCCCATTGGAGAATATGAATTACGATACACCCAAGGGGTGGGAAGAAAACCAGGGTCAAGGGTGACAGTGAATTATGTGTCTCAGAGTCAGCTGCACCCAGGCAGTGCCGGACATGTTAACTCCCAATAAATCCTTTTGAAGTTTTGGAAGTTTGGCTCGAGACTCATGATTTAATTGAGGTAACTGCCTGGAATCCTGACAAAATTTGCAAAACCGAACCAGTCATAGGAATGACTGTAACGGGCATTCTCCATTATGTCGTTCATATAACGAGGACTCCCTATAACAGTGGTGGGTAAGCTTTTTGGGCTTCTGTGCCAAAAATTGTGTGCATGCTCGCATGCCAACACCCAGAAGGCAATGTGCATGGTCCCCCCACGCCCCCTGCACATGCACACGTGATCCCCCCCACGCCACCCCCTTACCTGCACTGCGCCTCACAGCTGATTTTCGGGCCTTTTTCGGCCTCCCAGAGGCTTAAGGGAAGCCTCTGCAGCCTTTGCAGGCCGAAAAATGGGCCTGTTTTGTCACTTCCGGTATTTCCGGAAATACAGGAAGTGATGAAATGGGC
>NW_020718667.1:0-11321 GCF_900518725.1 Notechis scutatus
TCCCCAAACTTGGCAAACTTAAGACTTGTGGACTTCAATTCCCAAAATTCTCCAGCCAGCTATGCTGGCAGTTCTGATGGAACCCAAAAGTAGGACTTCTCACTTCCTTGATAAGAGAGTCGGCACAACTTCTAATGAGCTGGCAGGCAGGCAGGCAGGCCGCAAGGGGTCCTGCCCGTCCATATGGAGACGTCTGCTGAGAAACAGCCTTCAGGAATAGAAAAGCTGAAGAACTCGTGATGCTTTCCTCAGAGGGTTTCCTCTTCTCTTCTCTTCTTCTTAGGGTCCACAACCCGAGCAATGGGTGCCTGCACAAGGCCCCTAATTTCCCCCAATGGCCAGGAAAAGCTCTGGCAGAAGTAGCTCAGCATTCCCCACCGTGAGTAGCCTGCTCCTGTTCCATTTTTGGTTGGAGAACTTAGGGTCATCTCTCCATGCTTCCTTGTCCAAGAGCTATTTTCCCACCGTTCTGCCAAGGGCTGAGGAGGCTCCCTGGAGCTTCACTTTCCTCTGCAGGTCAAAAGGCCACCTTGGATCAGGCGGAGGGGGAGGATTTCCCATTGGGGGAAGAGCTGAGCTTTACCTGGGTGATGGCAAGTATGCAGGCTGACAGAAGGAAGGGAGAAGCCACAAGCTGGGGACTAGGAGGCATTCTTCCCCCTGTAGAGTTGGGTTTTTTAGCCACGAGGGAAGACAACAACGACCCATCATCCACTTATGGCCATTTGGTTGTATATTTCACTTGAGTCTTTTGAAAATGACAGTCCTTGTGATGTAGCCTGTGGGCCATTTGGTTGTATATTTCACTTGAGTCTTTTGAAAGCGACAGTCCGGGTGATGTAGGAATGAATGAGGAATTCCATAAACGTTCTTTGCATATCCCAGTGAAAGGAGGGGAATGCGCATGCACAAACATTTTGCAGTTGTGTTGAAAAATTGTGCAGCTGGGATAGAACATTTGTTTTATAATGGGAAAAGCTATGATTGTTGGTTATTTCTCCTTCCTTCCTGACAAAGAAATAATCTCTGTTTATGAGCATGGAAAAATACCCTGAGGAATCCACCATATTTGCTACACCTTCCAGAAAATTGTGTTTGAAGGGGCGTGGGAGGAATTGCAATTCTCACTGGCGAAATAGACCTACCTACCACACCCAGGTTACAAAAACCCATATAATCACAAAAACAAAAGATTAATGACTTGTCTTAATTTCTTTCAGGATTTTTGCAATGCAGAGTTTGCATAAGCAAAATATAGTTTGTAATATTCTGTGGATGCTTTCTTCTTTCATTAAGTTTTAACTAAATATAACCATCATCTTCCGAAGTCATGTCATTGACATATCATTGGACCCTCCAACTTTCCCAATTATAAGAAATTAAAAGAGGAGCCTGATAATTCCTGGAATTCTCCTGGCCAACATGTAAAATTTATTCCAGATATTATCTTCACCTGTTGCCACCAACCATTAAGAAAGGCTTGGGGACGAGAGAGAGGGAGGGAGAGAAAGGGAGGGAGGGAGAAGAGCTGGGCTGCATTGGGAAATGTATCTTCTTCCAATTCCATCATAATTAATACTGGTCCATTGGAAAGTTATATACATTATTGTTGACACTGCTATACATTTAAAGAGGAGCTTTCTATTTAATGAGTGATCTATCTGAAACAGAAGGGAGGGTCCTCACAGCGGTAACTTCAAGGAATATTATTTGGCCAAGAGGAATCCAGCCCATCTACAGAGCTTAGAACTCAACCTTCTGATGCTCTCACAACTCATAAAACAGCCTCAGATAGCTAATCCTCCTGACCGGTTGTTCTGTCACAAAGGCCATATTTCCTAACATTTAAGCATGATAAAAGTAGACATTTTGGGATTCTTCCTCTTAGCAATGATTGATGAAGTTTAGGATTAGCTTAACATACTCGTCATAGATCTCCGGAGGTCCAAGATGAAAGTTTTGGGTTTTACTGCTCAGATGTCTGGTACTCTTCTAAATAGTATGTCACGTTCCTGATTCCAAGGCTGCTCCGGCTTCAGGAAGCACTGGAAGGAAAGGGTTTGGGACTTCCCATTAAGTCAGCCTTTGTCTGAATCCCTGGAGCAGCTCAGCTGTCCCAGGGAGCCTGTACTGTGAGGTCCAAGCTATTTCATCCCAATTATTTTCAAAGCACGCACAACTGATTTTTCTCCTTCTCTGCCATTGGTGCCTAGCTGTTGAGTATCTTTTAGTGTGTTTGATTGTAGCTGTTCTGCTTCTCTAACTAAGCATATCAGATTTGTAACTTTTCGTTCTCTTTCAAAAACACTTTGACCTACAGCGAGGTGCACATGTGTGGGAGAACAATTATAATTATATTAACTGCCGATAAAACATTATTTGACACCATGTTCATCCCTCAATATATTGTGATACCCTTCACAATCTTACCTTGATGTTATTGATGGAAATACTATGGGACCATTGAATTGGAAGGACCCATTCCAGTATTAGTCCACATCCTGTTTGAGGTAGGGATCCAGATTAAAGTCTCCTAGACAGGTTAACATTTCTTGAACTTCAATTGAGGGGTCATCATCACCCCTCTGGATCAGAGGTTCCACTGTCAACTTGTTAGAAAGTGTTTTTTGAAGTGTTGATAGCTTCCTTCCTGTAACTTAATTCTTTCTTCCATGTCCTTCCCCCTGGAACAAGATGGAACAGATCCCAATCTTTTACTACCTGACATCTTTTCAAGCCTTTGAAGAGTGCTGTAAGGTATCCACTGAAACATCCCTGCTTAATGCTAAGATCTTATGATCTCTTTTCATAAAACTTGCTGCTATTCTTCAGTCATCTATATTGCTCTTCTCTGAACATGTTCCAATTTCTCTGAATCCTTCCTTTAAAAAGGTAGGCCAAGGCGGTCAGATTATTACATTGGGAGTCTGATTAATGCAGAATGCAGTGGAGTAAGTTCTTCCCGTGATGTGGAAATTATAGTTCCATTATCACAATCTAAAATTGCATCTTCCTTCTTTGCAGCTAAATCATATATTCATTCTGCTTTTTCACAGAGCAGAGAAGACTATATTCTTCAACTGAGCATTTGATGAAGTGACTTATTATTGTGGTTTGAACAATAATATGGCCACATTTTTCATGGGTAGCCATGTTATTCCTTTTTGGCTTAAGATAATTGAGTCCTATGTTTTTAATCTTACTGTCATAAATCTACCTGTAGGAGATGACCAGGCTGAGCCCGAGGGAGGGAGGAGTCAAACACAACATCAGCCACGAGTCCCACAAGAGGTCTAGGTCCAGCCCACCTTGGATTCTGTTGACTCTTATCCTACCATTATTAGTTCAGATTCTTGTATTCCTTTGAACTGGCCGGACTCCTGATTACCTACAGCTGACCCTATCAAAATTATATGAGCTGGAAAGTTTATCGACATGATCTAATAAATAAATCAGACCTGTATTCAAATTCTAGTCAACTACTCTCCCAAAAACCTTTTTACGAGTTCAATCTCCATCCTATATCTGAAGAGTCACAATTTTTTAAGAATGCAATGTTAAGTGTACTTCTGATCCATTTTTTATTTGAACCCCCATCGGGGCAAAGCCACCTCCAGAACCTCTGGGACAAGTGACACTCATTAGCTGGACAACAGCCAAGGGGCTGGAGTTAAATGCAGGTGCCTTTTATATCTGGTTGAATACTAAAGGTTGCCTTGTCCTTCGAGGAAGAAATTCTCGGCCTGGCAGAGTTCCCTGGCCAACCTTCCCCTGGAGAAGAGCCAGACACGTAATGAGGCAGAGGGATGAGGGGTGCGTATCCTGAGAGAGAAAAGCAGCAACAAGATGTCAAAGGACAAGACTTTCTATGTCACAACATAGCCTAAGCAAATCTATTCCTGTAAAGTGGTGCAGTCCAGTGGCCAGTGATAAAGTAAAGGTTAAAGGCTAATCTAGCAGCTTCTTGTATCTGCAGTGGTGGGAAGAGAGGAATGCCACCAATTATTTCGCAATACTCAAGTTAGCAATGGGATCCAACGCATTAAATCATCCATTTCACAACTCCATTGAAAACTGATTCCCCATTCCAGCTAATCTTCTTTAAAGAACATGATGCACCAGAACAATGCAACTTGCATAACTATCTGAGCTCAGAAAGCCTTGCAAGGATTTAGCAATCTCTCTCCAGGTTCAGCCAATGCTCCAGTTTAATTTTTTTTTTTTAAGTATATGCTTCCATAGAAACAAACTGGTTCCTTCATTGCCTCTACTATTTCAGTTCTCTTTTTACTTTGAAAGGTCTTCATGATTTGAGACCGAAGAGGAGGAGGAGGGGGGAAGGGGAAGGGGGAGGGGGAGGGGGGGAGGAGGAGGAGGAGGAGGAGGAGAAGGAGAAGAAGAATGGTTGGGTTAAGCTAGAAGGAAACATCACAAGCCTTTTCAGGGAGGAAATTAGAGCTAGATTATACAGACAAGGAAATTTTCCCTCTCCTGTTGACACCATGCAAAGCTAGGCATATAGCAAACTAAGCACAGATTATATTTCAGCAAAACAGGAGCATTATTGGACTCACTAGGAATAGAGGAAGAAGCCCTAACAATCCCACTTCCTCCTCTGAATGATCAAAGAAAGCAGTTTAAAGTCCAGGAATGATGAAGTGAAAAGAGGATAATTTCGAAAGACAATTGAGAAATGAATCCAACAAACCCAGCAAATAAAAGTCTATTCCAGAGCCAATGGGATGAATGGAGGCTTCTAGAGAAGAAATTAGACAGAGGAGCAGCTTTAGGCTTTTGAACATCATCCTGGATCCAATATCGACTCCTTACTTAGCTCTCTTTAATGGACTCAAATGTTAAAGAGAGAAGGAAATAAACATTTGTCTCTATGGGTAGCTAACTAGGAGGTTTCATGTCTTTCTCCCTAGAGAACTAATAAGTGGATGCAATTACTAGTTAACAGTGAAAGATTGACAATGGAAACACTTTATTCTTGATCTAACTCTTGCTGATCACTCTGAAACTGTTTGATCACTACTAGACCAAGGAATGTCTTGAGGAAACTTTCACACACAAAACAAACCTTTTGGCTTTTATGTAGATTCCCATTCAGACCTTTGCTTCCCAAAGGGGTTTTATTGGGGGTGGGCAGGAAAAGAATTTAACTGCCAACTGCCTGTCAACCACAGCTGGCACCGTGATGTGGTTCTCCCCAGTTCCCTGGGTGACAATATTATAATATGCAAACATTACAAGGTGGGACATAGCAGCTCCCTGAATGAGATTTTTGTAAGAACACACTGAGCCCATTCCCAGACCAGATGTCACCTGAGCAAGCATCCTTAGACTACCTGTTGTAGCAAGTACGGATGCAAATAATACACCTGACAAGATGCTGGAGGGTTGCTTGAGTGGCAGACTGGGCTGGTGGTGAGGCAGGATTCAGTTATATTCATTGTGAAGCATTCATACAGGACGGAATAGGATGGGAATTATCTGAACCACTTTTGTTATATCTCCTTCGGGATGTGGAAGAGGAGGAAAAATACAGTTTTGGATAACAAACGGCAGTTCCTGGGTACAGCAGAAGAGAACAGAAAGAAGTAAGGAAATGACAAAATGCAAAGGCCTGGAAATAGAAGTAGCAACTGTGGCAAAAGAAAACAAAGGTAGTAGCCAATAGTAACAGGCACCCTGGGTGAAGTCCCAAAACATCTAGAGAACCATGGGCATTGAACCATTGGACTAGGTGACCTACAAGGTCCCTTCCAACTCTGATTGTCTGTTATCTGTTAACTCCATGGGCATTGACAACATCACTGTAAGTCAATTACAGAAGGCAGCTTTACTCGGAACAGCTTGCGTCGTCCTTTAATTTTGTTAAGTAACACCTGCCCATCACAGGTTCTTGGAAACGACTTAATAGATGGGCAAAAATGCCACTTTGAGTCTAAACTGCCTGACTATGTAATCAACCATAATAATAGCAACAACATAGGATTAAATTTTGTATTACCTGACATTCACCAAAATCTAAATAAGAGTATTTATAGTCAACTATTGTGTCAGATACAAAAACAGAGACAAAAACAAGAAGTTTCTCCACCTGGCTCTTTTCAACGAATAAAAGATTGGAGAGGAGGCAATTGTTTGCCTTGTCTCTAAAATGCCAGACAGTGTAAAACCAATTTTTCTTATCCAGTTAGAAAAATAGAAAGGAACATTAGAGTCTCAGAACACAAATTCAGTGTTTTGCTTCTCTCTTGAAACTCCAGGCCCTCATTTCTTCCCTGAGGCCTGTTTACCAACCACCCTGATTGACAGCAATGCTGAGTCCCTTCCAAGGACTCCAGTGGAATTCAGCTTTTAAATTAAGGACTGAAAAGCAATTTACTTCTGCTCTGGAAACATTTCCAGGCTGTAAAAAAGGGAGCTGGGGAGGTGCTGCCACCTGTGCCTGCCTCTGTGCTAGAATTCCCAAGGCTCCTCCTGCCCCTGAGGCACCCTATGCTCTGCTTAATGACCTGCGGGATCCTTTTAATGACTGCAATGGGGAGGGGAGGGATTGGAGTCATTAAAGGAAGTAATCATGTGGCCACCACTATGACTTGCAGACGTAATGGGCAGGCTCCATTTCGGTTCTAAGTTGAAATGACGCATAATGCAAATGAATGAAACTGGGTTTCCATGGAAGTACAGCTTTCTAACATATCATCCATTAGATGCAAGTAGTTAAATACACTGTATGCGTTATATCACACTAAAAGACTGAGAATCACTTAAAGGCCAAAAGTGAGTAGCAGACAACACAACATAAACTGCTGAATAAATGAATGCAAGTAGTTCTTGGGTTATGATGGCAATTGTAGTGTGTTTTATTGCCTTTGAACTGTATTCAAACCCTCGCTATCCTGAGAATGGCCTGGCTTGAAATCCCACAAGGTGGCCATTTTCCCAGAGGTGTCCTTAGCCACGTTGGCTCCACAATGAACCAGACTCCCTAGAAGAAAAGTAACTGAAACCATCAATAAAGCAGAGTTATGCACCCATTCCCACCATTTGTCGATACTTATTTGACCTAAGCTGATGGGTGGCTGAAATATAGGCGTATGCCAATGTGGTGCAATAGTTGCACTGCTATATCTGGGCCAGACAGTTCCCTGTTTGGGCACAGAGTCAGCTGGGTGGCATTGGGCCAGTCTCTCTTCCTCAATCAAGACGGAGAAGTTGAAAAATGTCTGTCTGCCAGCAGCAAATTAAATGATATCTATATATTCATTCTGATACCGTACAGATTTAATATTGGCCAATACTGTTCGTGAAAGCTTCTCATGTGAATAATTTTTCATTATTCACAGGACCATTCCAAGTTGGACACAAACCTGGTTGACAGATTTCATACACTCTCAAGCTGTCTTTGCATTCGATATAATCCCAGGCCCGGGTGGTCGCAATACAAAGCGGTTTCTATCCCAAAGGCGTGTTTGGAGAGTATAGCAAATCATGACTGAATATAAAAGTGCAACTAAACAAGCAGGAGTTATTCTGTCTTTTATAATTACTAGCTGAATGTATAAAGACAGGCAAACTCTACAAAGTTGTTGAGGTAATTCCCCGTTAGACTGATCCTTAGCAGGATACAGTTTTAGTTCATTATAATTACTTGGAACTGAATTCACTTGGCACACAACACTAGCCTGATATCTATCAGGTGGTCGTGTTACTCGGGTTGAACGTCTTGGTAATACAAGGCTTACTGGTGGACTTTCCTGTGCCTGTTCTACTACTTCCTCCTGTGCCTGTTCTTCCTCTTTAATGGCTATTCGTGGTTTACTTATTTCATCTTTAGGGACTATTTGGGTGTCAATAATAATATCATTGCTGGATTCCTGTTCCAGTTTATCCCACCCAACGTGCTCAAGAAATTTTGCACTAGCACTACAATAAACATGAGCTGTGCCTTGATCCCAGAATCTAAACGATCTATGATTGGCTTCGTCACCTACAAAAAATAACTTCTTAGCTCTATGTTGCCCTTTTATTCTTACTTGTGAGGGAATATGCACCCATGCTGGAGCTCCAAATGTGTGTAGGTAACTTAAATTTGGTTTTCCGTCCATTGCAAAGTGAGACACGTGTTGAGCTTTGCCCCCATTTTGTGCCACTGTTGTTAATTGAGTCACTGTAGTTGTTCAAACAATAACACGGCTGTGAAGTGAATCCTGCTTCCCTCACTGACTTCTCAGAAGGTCGCAAAAGGGGATCCCGTGGCCCTCCTGGGACATGGCGATCCTCATAAATACATGCCAGTGCATGTCAGGCACCTGAGTTCTGACCCCCATGTGACCCCAGGGGTGATTTTTTTTCAGGGCCATTGTAGCTTCAGGCGGTCATTAAACCAACTCCTTGCAACGCTTTTCCCCCATTCAGATTGTGCTTTATACCCATCTCCACTCGCCCAGAGTGGGTTTCCACAGACCTTTTCAGCTCTTTGGCCTCTTCTGCAACCTGACTTACTATTGAGTCGGGTCTATATACCTCCTGCCCAGGCGGACCCCAACAGAGAAGGACTCATTTCTTCTCCCAAGTGGCAACCGATCCACATGGACGAGGGTCATTAGAGGATTCTGTGATTAATTGAGTGTTGTATCTAAAATATCAGTCTGTAATTTTTTTAAAATGACTTTTCAAAATGATAGGCATGGGGGTTAATTCCAATTGCCAACGGCAGTCATTATGTCTGTTCATTATTTGTTCCTCTCAATTTAAAAATCTTTCTGACCCGTAGTGTCTCAAAAATAACACATGAACTAAAACGTGAATCAAGGTCTTGTAATGCCTTCAACATAGCTTCACTGTTTTATTAGTCACAGTTTAAATTCAAAAAGTAGATAATGAAGCAAAAGGAAACCAAAAACAAAGCACATTGACCAGAGTTCCAAGGCAAACCAAGATATAATTAATCACACATTCCAGGAAGATAACCAGGGAGAGTCCATGGGAAGAACCCAACAAAGATAAACCTCATCTAAAGAAAGCACTCATTTGACTCCAGCGTCTGTGAATACACAGTTCCAAACTCTTATACAGAGCTCACAGCTGCAACCCATGAGGAGGATTATGGCCCTCTCCTCCCAAGTAGACCATGTTTTTCTCTGATCCTCTCCTCCCTGCGTGCCCTAGGATGGATAGGGGATGGCCCTGGATCCTCCTCTGATTGCTCAGCCGGCTTCTGCCCTTCCCCAGCCTCCTCCAGAACCTCCGGAGCCACACTTCCACTCCCTGTTGGCTGCTCCTCCTTTTCCTCAGAGTCAGTCTCCACCAGGGGCATGACAATCTCAGTTTAGAGATCTGATTTTCTACATTCAGTATGGAAAAGCAAAGATGAGAATAGAATAAAAGAATCTTTGGAGAACGACTAAGGTTCCCTTCTATGGGCTGCATAAATCAATAACTACTATACATATGGCAAAGGAATGAAAAGATAGATAAGAGAGAGAGAGAGAGAGAGAGAGGCTGATTTTTAAGATGATATGGGAAAGGAGCACTTTGGGAATTTTTGTAATATTGAGACTGGATCTTAGGAAAAATTAGACATGAAAAAATAAATAAAAGGGTGAAATAAACCGAAGAGAAGAAGAATGACTAGAAAAAGACAAAGTACTGTAAGGAGTGGGGTTGTGTGCATTTTGGTTGCCATCTAGTGGCCACTCAAATTTTGGCAGCCCAAATATGGAACCCGCAAGTGCCATTGCTTTTCTCCAAGATCTCAAGGTAGCTTTATAGGTGCATCCCTTCATTGCATTCCCAACTCTTCAAGGCAGAACAGAAGGAGAGACAATGCTTAGCCCAGGGTCACAGAGTGAATTTCCAAAGCCTTCGTCCTATACCAAGATATCTCCTCTACATGTTTCTCAGCCTTTCCCATCTAATGACATGAACTCAGAATAGAAAATGACAAAATGGGTGTCTGTGCAAAATAGGATAGTGCTATTTTCAGCAAAGTGCCCTTGTACTGTATATCTTGCATCCTAAAGAGAGAAAAAATCTGTCTCTCTGAAAAATAAATGAAATAGCTCACACTTAATCACCTGGATCTGCAGCAGTCCCTGGTGCTCAACCAAAGTTTTCAATTTTGCTTGTGAGATGAGCAAGGAGCACACGAAAATTAGCAAATTCATTTTCTACTCTTCTTTCCATCTTCTTTCTGTATTATTATGTCACCATATTTCATATATATTAGAAAGTATTCAGTTCCATGGTATTTCATTTACAGGGGAAACAACATGGTCCAATTTCTATTAAGTTAGAACAAAAAGTAGAGAGAGGAACTTAATACAATATAAAGTTGTATAACATTATACACCCACTGCAGTCGCTGATAGATTTTATTCCATTATTGTATTTGTCTAACTTCTGAGCCTTCTTGCCTCTACAGTTTTTACTTCTAAGCAATACTGCACGAGAGTCATTGCAGAACAGATTGTGAAATTAAAGAAGCTATTTAAGGGGGATTTTTGGGGGTCCCGCTCATTTAGGCCAAGCTTTCCCACTCCTCAATTATCCCAGGATCTCTGAAATCGGACCCTACGCCTCATTTAAGTATGGAGGTTCTCAGCTCTGGCCACCTGTAGAGTCGCATCATGCAATTTCAAGGAGAGACTTGAAGAAAGCAAGGTCTGAATTCCTCTGAAAACTTGGAAATGTCTATGAGGTTTTAGCCTGCATAAAAGTTTGAAGGTTTGCACTCTTTACAAAAGAACAGATGGGATTTAGAAGATCCATGAATTAAAATCCAAGCAAGGGAAACATTCAAGGAATTCACATTTTCCCTGCGAAGAATGAGTGTTCCTCCTGTCTCTTGGCCTGGATGTCCAACTTGAGCTTCTAGCAAAAGCCATTGATTGGGGGCTAAGGGTCAAAAAACCCTGAAATCCAAGATGGCAGCTGCAGTTGCAGGTGTGAGGCCCAACCCCTTTCGCATGCCCAATGCTTGCCCAAATAGGAGAGGGCCTGGTGGTGGTCCCAGGTTTGGGGCCGCCATCCTGGTTTTTTTCTATTCCCCCTGTGGACATCTTCATATGCTATTATTATTTATGAATGAGGAGAAGAAAACTGGAATGCCTCCCTCAAAGTTATTCTTGAAGTTACTCAGAGAGACGGATTCCAAAGCCAACTTTTTTTTTTGTTACAATCGCTCAGAGAATTAAATGCTATTTTTCCACTGCGCTTCCTCCCCTCCACTGCTTTTCCTGGCATCAGTTCCTGTATTTCCAGTTACAAGTTCTTCAGCAAAGCAAAACACAATTTCTATCTGAAAA
>NW_020718668.1:1580-18323 GCF_900518725.1 Notechis scutatus
TTTCAATATATATTCATGTTGTTTTTTTTAATATGTACTTCTTGTAGGCAGATTATATCAAACTTTAATTTCTCTAATTTATGAAATACTTTTTTTCTTTTAGTAGCTAAATTAAGTCCATTTATGTTAATTGTAATAAATTTTCTTTCATCCATATTAGGCTTTGTAAGAGGGTTTTATTGCTCTAGTAGATCTTAGTTCTCGTTGCTCTCTGGGTACACCACCTACTGCACCTTCTTGTTTTTCTTTTTCAGTTACTGCTGTACACTCCTCTTGAAATTCGATTAGTGACTCTTCTTTCCTTGTATCTTCCTTCTTTCCTCTAAGATATTCTAAGTAGAATAGCTCAGCTTTTTCGACTGTGTCAATTCTGTGTCTTTGTTCCTGCCAGGTGAACAAGAGACCTGGTATCAACCATCTGTAATTTACTCCTCTTTTAAGTAACTCTTTAGTCAAAAATAAATACTCTCTTCTCATCTCTCTTACTCTTCTTGGTACCTGTTTCAGCACCACAATTTCTTTGTCTTTGTAGTTTAATGTTTTCTCTCCTGCCACATGCAATATCTGTGTTTTAATAATTTTCTTAGTAAATCTGATGTGAACTTCTCTTGGTAACTTATTTCTCATTGCATATCTTGTATAGACACGGAACACTTCATCCATCCCGTCCATCATCTTCTCTTTGATTTTCTCTAACACTTCTGCCAATATTTCTGTCATTATTTCAACAAAGTTTTCACCTTTTTCTTCTACATTTTGAAATCTCAGGTAAAATCCTTATCTATTGATTTCCCATCCTAATGGTCCACTCCTGCCCTTTTCAACTTCACTCAATCGAGCATCAATATCTTCAATTTTCTTATCTCTTTGTATATCTTCTCCTTCGGTTTTCTTAAATCTGTCCTCATATTTCATCATCATCGATTGAATATTCTCTACTTTCTCATCTGTCTTTTCAGTTCTTTGCTCAATATTCTTCGTTCTCTTTTCAATCTTCTGGATTCCTTGCATAATCATCTGCAATGTCACTTCCTTCTCTTTCTCCTGTTGTAACATTGTCTGTATTGATCGTTCTCCTCCAGATGGTGAAGAGGAGGCTATTGGTATTGAAGAAGCTGGGGCTGTTGTCTTTCTGCTCATCTTGTAATACTTAGCTATAAGAAAAGAGAGAGAGAAAAAAAACAAAGAAAAGAGAGGGAAAGCAAGCAGCTGCCACTCCCAAAAATAAAAAGGAGGAGAATAATGTTCAGGCACTTGTATCCCTTAATCCAATTGGTTCCAGTAATATGCAAAAAAGAAAAGGGAGGATGTGGAAAAAAGGATAAAAAGGATTTTAAAAAGAGGATAACAGGAAGGAGGATTTTTTTTAAAAAAATGATAGTCTATGTATTTCTCTTAATAAAAAAAGAAGCAAAAGAAAAATTATGTTCTAGTTCCTGGGTTAATGGCTAAAATCCAGACATAAAAATCCAACTAGAGGGGAAGTAAAAAAAAGAAAATAAGAAATAACAAACAATTCTAACAAAAAGCAAAAGACCCTGGAGGTCTTTTGAAGGGTCCTTCATGGAGTGGCAGGTGGAATGCAGCCTGGAGGGACCTTCCCTTCCCTTCCGAAGATGCTCCTGCCTGGAAAGCCTCCCTCCTCTCTGAGCTGGCCTGGCCCTCGTTTCTGCCCCACCTCAAGGGGAGACATCTCCTTCAAGGTATTACTGACTTTGCTCCCTTTCTCTAAAGAAATAAATTATTATTATTATTTGTCCCAGTGGAGAAAAAAGTTGGTAAGAAATAAAATATTGTCACCTCATTCCCCCCCCCCCCCCCGGTGATGAGCCAGGGTGGGGCACAAAGGCAACACAGTCAGATAATCAATAAGAGTCCCTTTAATGGCACCAATGTTGCCCCCAATGTCCCTTCTGGCTGGAGAAAAACTCTCCCAGGAACAGCCTTTAACTGCAGGGAATCAAGTCCAAAACATGGTCAACAAAAGCTGTAACTTTACGTCCAATCAAGCCAAACTGAGGTAATTAGTTTGGCAGGGCAGAATCAAGAATTCCAAATGTGAAGGCACGGCAAAACTCACATAGCCAGGAGCACAGTTAAGGAAAGACAACACAGGATAAAGTCACGTTTGCTCCCAGCAGGTGCTGCAGTCAGTATGCATTTCTTTTAAACTCTCTTCCCAGGTGTGGCTAATGAAGGGAATCAGGGCCCTTTCCTCCCCCGTAAGCCACGCAACCCTTGTTGCTCTCTTCTCTGTTCCTCCCTGTGTGCCCTAAGATGAAGAAGGGGTGGGCCTGGGTCTTCCTTTGAACTCTCTCTTCCTTGTTCTACCTCTTCCCTGTTCTGCCCAGCCGTACTTTGCCCTTCCCCAGCCTCCTCCACAGCCAATGGAGCCACACTTCCACCCCCTGTCAGCTGTTCGTCTTCCTCCTCAGATTCAGACTCTGACAGGGGCATGACACCCACCCTCTTGGAATTTTTTTAAATCCAGAAATCATCAGTTCAGTCATTTTGTCTTTTAATCAGAAGTCCATCTAAACTTCAGAGCTTCCCCGGTTGTTTCCTGTATTCACTGCACGATCTTCATGGATCCATAATTTGGTATCAGGAAAAAGGATGATGATGATTATTATTATTATTCACCTGCTGCAACTTGCTGATGACCATTTTTGGGATTTGTTTACATCTGATGCAGCTGTTGGTTTGGGACATCCCCCCTCGTGCCTGCATAATTTCAGGCTCTCGCCCTCCTGCTCTCATGGCCCTTTTCCCCCTTGAGAGCTTTATTCCAAAATGTGACAAATCTGTCCTGCTAGATTCATTTCCAGATAGACAATTAGAAAAATCTTTATTTTAATCCATCTCAACTCAGACCACCTCGCATGGACACACCCAAAATCCAAGGCCCCACGGACCCTGTGATCTTCTAGGGCAGGGGCCTTCAAACGTGACAGCTTTAAGACTTGTGGACTTCAACCCTCAGAATTCAAAAAGCCTCTCCTCCTCTCCTTGAACCCGACACGAAGTCCCAGCCTGCAGGGATCCTCCTCCTCCCTCCACGCAGGGAAGCTCCTCCTGCTCTGGGCGATGGGACTGCCCTGGGCGGCTGGGGCTTCCTCTGCTCCCCCCTCCTGTCTCAGACCCCCAGTTCTCCCTCCTGGGCCAAGGGGTGCATGGGAGTGAAACCCCCCAACAACTGGAGACCTGGGACACAGGGACCCCCAAGGGCATCTTCAGAGCCTCGGAGGTGGGGAGGCCGAAGGGGCCGCAGAGCCCACTATAAGCGCCGCATCCCCACAACCAGAAGACCTGGGGCCTCCAGGTGGCCCCCAACCCCTTTCTTGGGGGGCCTGGCAAGAAGAGACGTGGGGCGCCCAACGCAGGGCAGCCTGGAGAAGCCCTTGAGGCAGCCTCAAAAGGCAGCCCTGAGACCTCCAGACAGACAAGGCAGGAAGTCCTCACCATGGAGCCCAACACTTGTGTTGCTGGGGGGAGACGGTTGTTAAATGAGTTTTGACCCACTTTATGACATTTCTGGCCCTGTTTGCTAAGCGAATCACTGCAGATGTTAAGTGAGCCATACGGTTCTTAGGTGCATCTGGCTTCTCCACCGACTTTGCTCACGAAAGGGGATCATGTGACACACACCCCGGGACATTGTGGCCGTCATATGTGTGAGACAGTTGTCTAAATGTAAATCCTGGGACCCCAGGGAAGCTGCCAGGGCCGCCAGTGTGGAAGGGGGCCCTAAGTCACCTTTCTCAGTGCCACTGTGGCATTGAATGCTCACTAAACAGAACATTGAAGATCGAGGACCCTCTGCCCAGGAAAGAGCGAAACCATTACAGGAGGGAGGGAAGAGGAGGATTCCCTGATAAGTCCTGGCAGGGAAGTTTCTCCCGGCCTCCTCTTCCTCCTCCTCCTCCTTCCGACCGATTCCCCTCCTGCCTCTTTTCCCTCCGTCCGTCCATCTTCCTCCTCCGCCTCCCTGGGAAAGAAACGGCCTTGAAGCCCCTTCGGGGTTCTGAGGGAAATGAGCTGGACATTTGGGGGGGCCCAGAGCTCCATGGGGTTCAGCCTGACCTCCCTGATTTTGGGGTCTCCTACCGCCCAGAAGGCCATTTCCTGACTTCTGAAAGGTTCAAGAGACTCTCCTCCGGCCTCGGCCCTTCCTTCTGGCCGGGACCAGGAGCTGGTGGGCTTCACACCTGGGGAAACAGCAGCCCCACCTGCCAGGTGCAAAGCTGGCACACCAGACTCAGATCCTGGAAAGAGATGCAACCTGGGGACCCACACCCCATTCACTCCCCACCTGCCCTGGGCCCCCCTGGGGACAGATCCCCTCACCTGCCCTGCAAGGCCCGAGGGAGCCCTCTCCACGGGACGCCCCACTTCCCAGTGCAGGAGGAGGAAGAAGCACCTGGCTGTCCCCGGGGGAAATTGGCAGCAGGGGCCCAGGGCTCACCTGGGAGCTCCACCTGTCCCCACCTGTGATGTCAGAACCACTCTCCCTCCCAGCCAATCCCAAGGAGGGCCCCTCCCTCAGAGGCGGGCTTTCTGACAGCACCTGAGCTGCCTAGACCAGATGGGAGGGGCTCCCCCTGCCTCCCTCTCCCCCAGACCCCCTCCCTCCCTGCCCTCACTAGGGAGGAGGCAGACCCCCTGCAGACCCCCCTCGCCCTGCAGGACCCCTGCGTGCCCCCTCCTCACAGCACAGTCCCCTGCCAAACCCTCTCCGAATCCAGCCTGTTGGAGGCCGCTTGACTGGCGAGGAGGAAGCCAGGCCCAGAGAGGCCCCTCAGTCTCGGCCAGCTGGGTGGGAAGGTGGTCCGGAAGCCCCCAGGGGAGGCCGGCCCAGAGATCTTGGCCAGGCTGCTCAGAAGCGGTTCCATTGCCTCTTTCCCAGGGCTCCGAGAGAGCGGCTGGCCACAGAGCCTCCTAGCTGGCTTGGCTCCCCAGGCAGGACTGGAACTCAGCCCCCCCGCCCCCCGGATTGAAGCCCCACTCACCCAACCGACTCCACTAGCATCCATACAACCCTCTGAACCCGGTCTCTTCCCCAGGGGCCACATTCACACATGCACCTCTTAACCATGGTTTGTTTCCTGAGGTTGAACCTGTTGGCCAAGAAGTCAGTGGATGATGGAGACTCGGAAGGAGATGAATTCCTGGAAGAGAAGTTGAACAAGTGGAGATACACAGGCAGGCCTCGACTTACAACCATTCATTTAGTGACCGATCCAAGTTGCAACCACACTGAGAAATGGGACTTAGGACCATTTTTCACAGTTAATGACCTTTCCAGCATCAAATGCAGAGATCAGAATTCAGGTGCTTGGCCACAGTTTCACATTTATGACCGTTATGGCTGCGTCCCAAGTCACGTGGTCCCCTTTTGCGACCTTCTGAGAAGCAAAGTCAGATTCACTTAATGACCGGATTCCTAATTTATCAACTGCACTTAATGACTGGAAAAGGTCATAAAAAGGGGCAAAACTCACTTGGCAGATGTCTCACTTAACAAAAATGTTGGGCTAATTTGTGGTCGTAAGTCGAGGACTCCCTGTATTGGGGACCCTTTTCTTCTGGCGAGGACCCCGTTCACACACCACGCTTGACCAGGCCGGGGTCCTCGCAGCCCCCCAGAGAGAGGCCAGAGGTCCACGTGGAGCCTCCTCAGGGCCTGTGAGAAGCCCTGGATGACCACAGCCCCCCCTCCCCTCCTCTGGGGTCTCCCTGGGACAAACCCAGAAGTTGGGGTGGGCTCATTCCTGACCCAGGAGGGGCTTCCTCCCCTCTGGGCCTCACCCGGCTTCGGTCAGACACGGCTGGGAAGCTCCTGGAGGAGAAGAGAGTCACAGCTTGAACCTGGAGCCACCCAGGATCTGGTCTGCAGGCCCTGAGAGCAGAATCTGAGGGAGGTTCAGGGGGAGAACTTCCAAGCGGTGGACCTGGGATACGGGCCTTCCACTGCTCCTCCCTGCCAGAGTGGGCCTGCCTGTCCCTTCAGTTCCCCCTTCTGGGCCAAGAAGTCCACATTAATGTCCCCCCCAGTGAAGAAACATCCTCCCTGAACCACGGATGCAACTAAACCCGGAACAAAGGAGTTCCAACACACCTTCAAACCCCTTGGAGTTTTTTTGGTATAGAAAGTCTCAGCCCCAGAGATGAGAAGGTCAGAGGGGTCCCTCCCCCGCAAATAGAAGATCCCCACAACAGAGGAAGAGCCACCAGATCTCCAGAAATCATGTCGCTAGAAATCAGGTTGCACCATCCACCACACTGTGGGCATCACCGCCATCTTTGTAGGGTTTCCCTGTGATAAGATGGGTGGCCAGTAAATTGAATGGATAGATGGATAGAAAGTCCATTCTTTATTTTAAAAACTAAGAATATAAAAATCTTGCTGTATTATATAGGAACATGGTAAGATAATGCAGGAATGACAAGAAAATAAAAATTTCCGTCCGTCCTAGAATTTTCTCCCTATTTACCCAATTATAAAGTCCACAAGTTGTCACTTTCCTGCTTCTTAATGAGCTCTTATCCGCAAATTAATATTGCTAGAAAAGATGGGAAATGACATTTAGGTTCAGGCACAAGTAATTTTAAAACTGGCTGCTGTAGTGGGAAGAAAAGTCCTGTAGATGGCAGTAGTAGCAGCAATTACCTTTTATCTGCATTGTTGTTCCTAAAGGGGCCTCTTCCCCTTATCTCACTCTCTCCTGGTGAGTCCCGAAATAATAATTATGTAACCTTGTACTTATCAACCAGATGTTACAGAGTTGTCACGAGCAGGCATATGATTCCACCTTCTAAGATCATTGTATTTCTCAAGGATTGGTTAAAAGTTTCACCAATGCTGCATCTATTCTCTAAATGTAACCAATCCCAACACTGTATCTATGCTACCTTTTGTCTTCTGTAAAAAGTAAGATAAAAGGTAATAAACGCCGCCCAGGCGGTCAGACATCTTTGGACACTGAAATGACTGGTCTCTGAATCCCACAAGTGACGCCGGAACAGGGACTTAGCCATCGGAGCAAGGACAACAACCCTACGGGGTCACAACTGCCAACATATTTACCACCATCTGGAACAGACTCCTAAGGTGCGCACCTTCATCCTACGGGACTATTAAGTGGTAAGTATGGTTTGCAATCTATCCCAGCATCAGCAAAACCATGTTCAGGTACTCAGATTCCTGCTACATAAGTCAGGGGTTATAGCACCCGAAGCGGAGATAAAGAAGTCGGTGTTGGAGATAGGGAAGCATTGTCTTTGGTACCCTGAGCGTGGAACGCTCAGGCTACAGGATTGGATAAAGATAGGGCATATTTTACATCTAGAACCCAGGGCTCCAGTTCAAATATTGCATCGATGGTATCAGTGCCGTCAAGCTGTGGAAAAATTTGGCTTAGATGTCTCAGCAGTGCAAGGATTGACTACAGACCCCCCTCCAGACTATGTTCAGGTGAAAATTGTCACCCCAAAACCTTCCTTAAATGAACCTTCAGCTCCTTTGGAAGATAATAAATCTTTTGCCTCTCCACAGCCAGTGTACACCCCCATAAGAAAAATATTGGAAGATCAATTAGAAAAAAAGGGGGGGGGACTATATAGACCAAATCGCTAATATGCTTTCTATCTGTCCAGTGCATGCCATGGGACAATTAGACCAGAACAGAGCTCAAATCGTGGAATATCGCCCTCTTTCCTATGCAATTTTAACAGAACTTAGAAAAGGAATTAGAGATATGGGGCTGGGAAATACCTATGCGCAAGGAATGTTAGAAGCCCCGATGAGAAATTATATCCTAGTTCCCAAAGATTGGAAAACTACCTTTTGTATGTTGCTTACTCCCACACAGTATGTAGTTTGGGAAAGCGAGTTTAGACATCCATGTGCTGTGCGTGCCAAGCATTCTGGGAGGGGCTTATACTCCTGAGCAATTGTATGGATTTGGTAATTTTGCCCCAGTAGATGCTCAGGTTGTTTTACCAGCTGCTACTTTACAAATTTCTTCAGAATGCGCTTATCGAGCATTGTCAAAGGTGCCGGTTTCTGGCAAACCGCATCAAGCCTTCTCTAACATTAGGCAGAAGGCTAATGAGCCGTATCCTGATTTTATTAACAGATTACAGAATGCTTTACGACGACAGATTGATAACCCTGAGGCTCAGCATGAGATCTTGATGAAATTGGCAAAGGAAAATGCCACTTCCGAATGTCAAAGAGCAATTATTGGTTTGGGAACTAACCCAGGTTTGGCAGAAATGATTAAAGCATGTCAAGATGTAGGAACCGCTTCCTATCAAACTAATTTATTGGCGGCTGCTTTATCTCAAGGCAGCAAGCCTCAAGGGAAGTGTTTTAATTGTGGCAAGCCTGGTCATTATAAAAGGGAATGTCCTCAGTTGGGATGCGCTCCCCTAATCCTCAAGGAGTGAAATTAAAACCAAAAACAAAATGCCTGAAGTGTCGAAAGGGTTATAATTGGGCAAAAGATTGTTGGTCGGGAAACGGCTGATCGGGCCGGTCTCTGGCCCCAGTCCAAACAGAGACTGCAAACCAACAATAGCAAGCAATACCTGCTGCTACAAAAGGTATTGATTTGATATTGCAGGAGGAAGCGAATTTTAAATTTCCTGGGGAGGTTCAAGTAATTCCATCACAATTATTGGGGCCCCTGCCACAAAATTATGTAGGGCTTGTCCTCCCCCGATCTAGCATGGGCAAAAAAGGTATTTTTGTTATTCCTGGAGTAATAGATTCGGACTATACTGGTATTATTTATGTTCAATTGTAGACCAATTTTCCTCAAATTTTGCCCATTTACTCCAGCCCTGCTCAACTCCTACATTTGCCTGGCAGGGGGAAAGCCAAAGGAGAGAGGGGAAGGAGGCTTCAGTTCCACTGATCCGGCCACTTCCATTATAGCTGCCGTCACTACCCCGACCATGTTTCAACAGCCCCACCAGATCACTGTGTTGCAGGGTAAGCCCTTTGAGGGAATTTTGGACACTGGAGTGGATGTTTCTGTGATTGCTGCTGGGCAGTGGCCTGACTCTTGGCCAACGGAGCCCTGTCCAAGTCTGTGGGGCATGGGAGGTCGTCAGCGTGCATGTCAAAGTGCGCAGTTTATTTCAGCCCATTTACCTAATTCAGATTTGATCATTCAGGTCTGTCCTTTTATATTAGATATTCATGTCAGCCTTTGGGGACGTGACGTGCTCAGTAAATTGGGAGCCACCCTCACTTTGGAAGACTGAGACTACTGCTCTTCCGTTGAATTGGTTAGTTAAAGAGCCAGTGTGGATTGATCAATGGCCCATGTCACACGAAAAATTGATGGCTCTCCAGCAGTTAGTCAGTGATCAGCTTCTGGCTGGTCATATTGTCCCTTCTAACAGCCCATGGAATACTCCCGTTTTTGTCATAAAAAAGAAAAATGAACGGTGGAGTTTTTTATATGATTTAAGAGCCATAAATTTGTGTATTCATCCTATTGGCCTTTACAATGTGGAACACCTAATCCTAATTTGATTCCTCAAGATCGTGAAGTTATGGTAATTGGTTTAAAGGACTACTTTTTCTCTATTCCTTTATATTCCTCTGATCAAGAAAATTTTGCATTTACTATACCTGCAGTGAATCATTCAGAATGTAATAAATGTTATCATTGGACAGTTTCACCCCAGGGAATGTTGAAAGTCCCACATTATGTCAGCTTTATGTTGCTGCAGCATTAGCTCCTTTTCGCAAACATCATCCATTGGTTTTGGTTTTTCATTATATGGATATCTTAATTGGAGCCCCAAAGATACAATCAAACTGGCTTTCTGAATTAAAAGATGATTTAAATGTCTATGGCTTACAGATTGCTCCAGAGAAAGTGCAGTTACATTCTCCTTATCTTTATTTAGTGCATAAAATGTTACAATCTTATTCTACTCCAGCTTTTCCTCGTTTGAAGTTGCCTAAAGTTATTTCCTTGGTTCATTTGCAACAATTGCTAGGCACTCTTAATTGGGTTCGTCCATATTTTTCTTTACCTACACATTTACTTAGTCCATTATTTGATTTATTGACTAAAGGAAAACAGCCTGAAGATCTTATTGCAGTTCCACCTGTTGCTCTTGCTACGGTAGAACAGATTAATGATATTTTAAGTACTCAGTTTGTAGATCGCATTCCACACAGAAATTGTCACTAAACTCTTTTGATATTTCCTACTAATAAATTGCTTACAGGAATATTAGCTGTATTAGAAAAAAAAAGAAAGTATATTGTATTGAATGGCTTTATTTACCTCATACCCTATCCCAAAATGTCTTACCATTTATCCAAGCTATTGCTGAAATAATAACTTTAGGACGAACTCGAGCTTGTTGGAGAAATGGGACTGATCTAATGAACATTATTCTTCCTATTCCGAAATCTGCCTTTCAATTTTATTTTCAGACTAATTTGACTCTTCAATGTGCTTTGACTGATTATGTAGGCTGTATTGCATATCATTTGCCTAAAGATCCTAGGTTTTCTTGCTTAATGACTTCCTCCTTTCCTGTTCTTTCATTATTATCTCCTTTTCCATTGCCCCAAGCTTCTACTGTTTTTTTCAGATGGTGGAAGAACAAGGGGAGCAATTGCTTATAAAAACCCTCATGATGATACCTGGAAAGTGTCCTACACTGCAGTACAATCCTCACCTCAACGTTCAGAATTGGCTGCTGCTATTCTAGCTTTTCAAACTTTTTCTCAACAACCCTTCAATTTAATTTCTGACTCTCACTATGTATGTCAATTTTTAATCTTCCAGGTGCCTACATCACGCCCAGGATTGATCCTAATCTCATGGCTTTGTTTTTTTAACTTTGCAGCAAGTGCTACAGAATCGAAAGCAGTTCTACTATGTGTCTCACATATGTAGTCATTCTCCTCTTCCTGGACCACTTTCTGAAGGTAATAGTCTTGCTGATGCCGCAGTTCATATTTTACCTGCTTTATTTTCAGATCCTTTTTTCAGTCATTCCTTTTTCCATCAGAATGCTAGGGGATTGGCTCAAGCTTGTCATATTCCACTGGAGCAAGCTAAGCAAATTGTTTTATCTTGTCCCCAGTGCTCTGGGACTTCACACTCAGGGGACACATGAGTTAATCCTCGTGAGTTTGCCTCTAATCAACTTTGGCAAATGGATGTTACCCATGTTCCTTCTTTGGCTCCCTGGAAATATATTCATTTATCTATTGATAGATAATAACTCAGGAGTTATTTGGGCTACCCCCCAGCAAGGGGAAACAGCTAATCATGTTATTTCCCATCTTTTTTCAGCCATTACAGCATTGGGCAAGCCCTCTTCTTTAAAAACTGATAACGGGCCAGCTTATTGTTCATCGGTTTTTTTGCCATTCTGTACTACCTGGAATACTGTCCTGAATCATGGTCTTCCCTATAATTTCACAGGGCAGGCTATTGTGGAACGTGCTCACCGGTCCTTTAAGGACTGTCTCCAAAAACAATTAAAAGGGGAAGGTTCTTCTCAGGTTTCCAATTTATCATGGGTAACACAACAGGTTCATAAAGTTTTATTTACCTTAAACCAATTGAATGTCTCTATTCAAAAGTTGACCGCTTACCAGAGACACTTTCAACAGAAGACCAAATTACCTCCCCCTCTAGTATATTATCGGGCCTTGCCAGACAAAACATGGCTAGGGCCAGTTCCTCTAATTACTTGGGGGCGAGGCTATGCTGCTGTGTTTACTCCTACAGGACCTTTGTGGGTTCCAGCTCGTTGTGCCTGACCAGCCAAGGATGTCGTGGCACCAGGCCCCGAATCCAGTTCCAGAGATGAACAGGATGAACCTATAACCGGCACCATGTCCAATCTGATCCCATCGTGCCAGTCGTCCAGTGACGTGGGGAGATGTGAAGAATTTGACTGCCAAAGCACATGTGGTGTTACAACAGCAGCAAGTAGAACAAAAACCCGAGAATTTATGTGCTGCCATTTTTGTGGTTTTAACTGCAAATTCCTTAGCCATCATTTGCTTATGTTTGATTGTTTACATCTGTCCTTTGGCATCAGCAGCTGTCATTCCACCTAAACACTCACTTGAACAACAAATGAAGCAAAACCTATGGGTACAATTGGCTAACATCACACAAAATGATGCTTTTTGTTTATCTGAAGCTTATGATATGGAAAATTTGCTTTCTACATGTTTAATTCCTGTATGCCCTCCTTCTGCTGTGGTTCAAGACTTTACTGGTTTAGGTAGATATCTATAAAATGGGATCTTGGTGGGAAAGCTTTTGGGCTTGGTTACCCACAGGTTTAATGAGAAATATTCTACGCTATGCAGTCATTATTTGTGCTATTTTAATTAGTGGATGCTGCTTTGTTCAACGTCTCCCTTCCCTTTGCAACATATGTATCACCGCTTTTCACCCTAAACCCCCTCCTACTTTGTCTCAGAATGAAGTATATGCCTTGTATAAACAACTGCAAGCTTGTTCTTCTAATGATTGCAATCTCTTTATTAACTCTTATGATTATTCTTTGTCTGATAAAAAATAAAAAAATAAAAAAGAGTGAGAGGTAGTGGCAAGAAAAGTCCTGTAGATGGCAGTAGTAGCAGAAAACTGTACTATAGTTCCTAAACGGGCCTCTTTCCCTCATCTCACTCTCGGACTGGTGAGTCCCGAACTAATAATTATGTAACCTTGTATTTATCAACCAGATGTTACAAAGTTGTCACGAGCAGGCATATGATTCCACCTTCTAAAATCATTATATTTCTCAAGGATTGGTTAAAAGTTTCACCAATGCTACATCTATTCTCTAAATGTAACCAATCCCAACACTGTATCTATGCTACCTTTTGTCTTCTGTAAAAAGTAATATAAAAGGTAATAAATACCGCCCAGGCGGTCAGACATCTTTGGACACTGAAATGACTGGTCTCTGAATCCCACAGGCTGCAATTAGGAATAGTATATGGGATTATGATATAAAACAAAATTCCAAATACTTTTAACATTGGGCAGAGTTCAAGGGTGCTGATTGCCATTAGAAGACAGGCAACACTAGAGTTAAATGGCATTAACTTAGAAATGGCACCAAACTCCATAGCTCTGGTTGACCTTCCCCAGCAATCTCTGGAGACAAGAGACCACGTTGAAGGACAGCAGAAGTCAATTTCGTGGGTGTTGAACTCTCTTCCCTAGCATCACTTTCTGGACTTGCCCTGACAGGAAGGAAGCACCACAACCACAACAGAACAATGACTCAAGGGGTGTGTGTGTAATTTTTACTAACATGTTTTATTCCAGCCTCTCCTCTGCAGTTGGAGCCCAGAAAAAGTTCAGGATCCCAAGAGGATAAATTGCTCCTCACTTTAATTATGACCATCTGGATCGTTGAGACCTGTGATGCTATATGTCCAGTTTTTGACTTTGATGTAGGTATCAGATTGAAGCCATAAGCAAAGGCTCTTGTATCAGAAAAGGATAAATTCCTTGGACGAAGCTCTCTGGGACCACGTTTTGGGACTGGTAGAGGCTCTACTCTTGATTGTACCTTTCTCTCCTTTGCAGATGAAACTGACTGATTCTCTGTTTAGATCAGGAAAGCCACTGGCACTTCTCAGAGTCTTTTTATTTTTCCAACTGTTCCTGTTGTTTGTGTTAGAAACAGGAAGTGGATTGATTAATGCCATGAATTATGGACCTCCCGCTTCTGCTTCTTCTGCTTCTGGTGTCCCCATCAGTCTGTGGAAAGCTGAGAAGGAAATGCCCATTGAGTTTGGAGCACCAGGATGGAAACAGTTCATGGAGCTATTACAGGCCAGGAGACCCATCTCATTGGTGTGGTCATAACTCAAGCATTTGTTTCACCTATAACATGTCTTTCAACAACCCTCCTTCGAAACTTTCTTCTTCATAAGTCATGCAATTCTAACACTCTCCTTTTCTTCTTATTTCACTTATTTTTGTACCACAGGACCAGTCTAATTTCCTGAATGATTTTTATTTCCACGGCTTCCCTCTTTTGCCTTACTTTGTGGAAGAGAGTAAAATCCAAAGACGGAGTTTAAAAAAACCTGAAGGAAATCCAGATGATTTTCCTTTCTCAGTTCATTCCTGAGTTCATCACTTGAATAATTACCTTTGTTTAAGTAGTGATTGAAACAATTGTAGTTGCCTCTCTCATTTGCATAATTGATCATTGGATTTGGATCAATGTTGGACTAAGGCTTAGTAGGCTTGCGCAGGATTATATATTTTTAAAATATTTGTTGTTGCTGTTAACTATAATAACATGAATATTGTTTTTACAATAGGAATACTTATGCTCGAACAAATACCCCAACATTAATTTTTGCTGTTCAAATTGTCCACAAGAATTCCCAGCTCCTGCACAATCTCACCCTGGGCTACAACATCCTTGACAACCATTTGAGCCCTTTACACACTTCAGATGCCTTGCTGGACATTCTTTCCTCTGGAGAAGCCAATGTCCCCAACTATGGCTGTGGGAGGAAGGACAACCTCCTGGCTCTGATTGTTAAAGCTGCCAGGGACATCTCCATCCAGATGTCAATGTTTGTAGGCACCTACAAAGTCCCACAGGTTTGTGTGTGTTTTTCTCTATCTGTGAGTGGGGTGGTGGGGATGAACAACAGATCCAATATCTTCATAGAATTCAAGAGCTGTTTCTCAGAATATTAGGGAACATATAAACTATGTTTTAGTCTATTATGTTCATTCTTCAAATTCACCATTAAAGGCCTGAAGAGCCATAAGATCCCTGTAGAGGATTTTCTACTGAATATTCCACTATTGAAAAACTATCCAGGTTTTGAGGTCCTCCATTAGCATGTTCATTTTCACATATCAATAATATCTGCCTTATCCAATTGGAATCAAGTTGGCAATAGTCCTGTCTATGTATAAAAAAATATTCAGACTACAGGATCTGAAGAGTATCTTTGGGATGGATAAAAGGAGTTCAGCTCCTGTCCTCAGAAGTAAGTTGTTAATTTACACAATTTCTGCTTTGTATAAATTCAGGGTATATAATTATTGGTTTAAAATTAAAGCGTTAAACAGACATAGCCCCAAAACAGACAAAATTTCAATTAAAGACTTATTGGATTGTACAACTGTCAATTTCTGTTAGCAGTTGTGGTCTCTTAGTCTCTTGTACATCTAGAGAAGAAGCTGAAAAATTGTTCCACAAAGAATTTGGGATATAGAAGCTGAGAAAGAGATTTCAGTACTCAAAAATAGCATATAATACAGCCCTATATCTTAGATCCAAACATTTTATCTGACATCTGCTAATTTGAATCTAATTGCTGGGATTTTAGGGGTAATACAGTAATTTACATTGCATTTTTAATTGTTTTTTATTTAATATGATTTTGCTTTCCATTTTTATATACAGTCTTGTTAATAGTCTGTCTTAAATATTTTAAACAATGACAGTGAATATGCAAAAGAAATAAAATATTTAATTTTACATATAATTACTGCAGCGAGGATAGCGCTTGCACAATGTCGGAAGGGTGATCGGATGCCAGTAGAAAACTTGATAATCCAAAAAGTCTACGATTGCGCTGAAATGGATAAACTTACCCTAATATTAAAAGAAAAGGAAGACTCAAAATATTGTACAATCTGGGAAAACTGGCATAATTGGATAAATAATAGAAACCAGCGAATAAATGAATAAGGAAGGAAGATTATAAAGAGGTTATAGTAGGAGTATTGAAATGTATTAGAATATTGTTTGATAAGAAAGCACAGTCTAACTAATTTGTAATGTATGTTTTTTGTTTTTCTTTCATTTTAAACAAAATGCTTTGTATTTTGTATATATCTTTTTAATGTTTAATAAAGTTTTTCTGTTAATTTTTTAAAAAAATATGATTAAGGGACAAACTATTCTAATAAATTCATCACAACAAAATTGAGTTTGTCAATAACTAATATTCGGAGTTGATCTGGACCACATTATAACATACTATTTTCATTACTTTTTCAGATCACTGCTAGAATTCCTTCAGAGGCTCTGAGTGATAAAAGGAGATTCCCCTTTTTCCACCCATTGCTCCCCAAAGAAGGATTCCACTACCCAGCAATCGTCCAGCTGCTCCTCCATTTCAGATGGAGCCTGATTGGCCTCTTTGCTTCAGACACAGAGAATGGAGATAATTTCATGAGGATTTTCCCTCCTATGCTTGTCAGGAATGGAATTTGCGCTGTTATATTACAACGATTCACAACAACTGGACATAAAGCATTCCTCAGGGAAGCCCTCTCTAAGTGGAGACAAGTCAACGTCTTTGTTCACTTCAGGGAATATGATTCCATCTGGGACAGAATTCTTCCTTTCCATGTGGCATTTATGCATTTCCCAGGACCCATTGAAGGGAAAGTCTGGATCCTCACAAATCTTGCAGGGTATCCAATAAAGACGGACATACTTCTCAAATACATCCATAGTATTTGGAACTTTGCTTATCTGAGAACAAAAAGGCCAACAGATGCTGCCTTTGAACCCTATTTCTTTGTAGAAGATCAGTTTCAAGATCATTATTTCCGCTGTTCCCTTTCCAAGCATATCTTTTCTGTCAAAGGCTGAAGAAGATGCACCCAGAAAGCCCCACTGGAGACCCAGGAGAAAAGCAACAGGAAACGTATCATAACTAACTGTCATTGCTACAGTTTC
>NW_020718669.1:0-18306 GCF_900518725.1 Notechis scutatus
TGTATTTTATTTTCTGATTTTTTTTGCCAATATGTAAGACAGAGCATTTATTTGTTGAGATTTGAAGTTGCCATTTGTTTGACCATTCTGATACATAGTCAAGATCTTTTTGTAGGGTAGCAGTATTGTCTGTGGTATTGAACAGCTTTACATCATCAGCGAAAAGAACGCAATTGCTCTTAATATGATCACAGAGGTCATTTATGTAGAGTATGAAGAGAGTTGGTCCTAGAACACTGCCTTAAGGGACACCACTATTGACAGGTACAGTATTTGATAGGACGCTCCCAATTTTGACCATTTGTTGTCTGTTTGCCAGGAATGCTTCTATCCAGTTATTCAGTTGTCCAGCTCATTTCCCTCAGAACCCCGAAGGGGCTTCCAGGCCGTTTCTTTCTCAGGGAAGCAGAGGAGGAAGATGGACAGAAGGAGGGAAAAGAGGCAGGAAGGGAATCGGGTGCAAGGAGGAGGAGGAGGAAGAGGAGGCCGGGAGAAACTTCCCTGAAGCTCTGCCAGGACTTATCAGGGAATCCTCCTCTTCCCTCCCTCCTGTGACAGTTTCACTCTTTCCTGGCAGAGGGTCCTCGACCTACAGCTGTTCCATTTAGTGACCATTCAATGCCACAGTGGCACTGAGAAAGATGACTTAGGGCCCCTTTCCACACTGGCAGCCCTGGCAGCCTCCCTGGGGTCCCAGGATTTACATTTAGACAAATGTCTCACACGTATGATGGCCACAATGTCCCCGGGTGTGTGTCACATGATCCCCTTTCACGAGCAAAGTCAGTGGAGAAGCCGGATGCACCTAAGAACCGTATGGCTCACTTAACATCTGCAGTGATTCGCTTAGCAAACAGGGTCAGAAATGTCATAAAGTGGGTCAAAACTCATTTAACAACCATCTCCCCCAGCAAAACAAGTGTTGGGCTCCATGGCGAGGACTTCCTGCCTTGTCTGTCTGGAGGTCTCAGGGCTGCCTTTTGAGGCTGCCTCAAGGGCTTCTCCAGGCTGCCCTGCGTTGGGCTCACCTCGTCTCTTCTTGCCAGGCCCCCCAAGAAAAGGGGTTGGGGGGCACCTGGAGGCCCCAGGTCTTCTGGTTGTGGGGATGCGGCGCTTATAGTAGGCTCTGCGGCCCCTTCGGCCTCCCCACCTCCGAGGCTCTGAAGATGCCCTTGGGGGTCCCTGTGTCCCAGGTCTCCAGTCGTTGGGGGGTTTCACTCCCATGCACCCTTTGGCCCAGGAGGGAGAACTGGGGGTCTGAGACAGGAGGGGTGAGTGGAGGAGATGGGGGCAGGGGGCCAGGAAGCGCCAGCCACCCAGGGCAGCCCCATCGCCCAGATCAGGAGGAGGAGGATCCCTGCAGGCTGGGAGAGGAGGAGGGGCTCCCACCCAGGCAGCCCAGGGGGGAGGGGAGCTCCAGAGCCAGAGAGGGAGGCAGAACTGGCCGGGCTTCTCCCCAGCCGCCTCCTCGGGTGGTTTCAAAAAAACCAAATGTGCCTCAGAGCCAGAAAAGTGTAGAGGAGACCCAGCCTGAGTCTTGGGGGTGGGTTGGCTCTCAGGGAAGGGACCCTCGATTGAGTGAAGTTGAAAAGGGCAGGAGTGGATCATTGGGATGGGAAATCGATAGATAAGGATTTTACCTGAGATTTCAAAATGTAAAAAAAGAAAAAGGTGAACACCTTGCTGAAATAATGACAGAAATATTGGCAGAAGTGTTAGAGATAACCAAAGAGAAGATGATGGATGGATGGATGAAGTGTTCCGTGTCTATACAAGATATGCAATGAGAAATAAGTTACCAAGAGAAGTTCACATCAGATTTACTAAGAAAATTATTAAAACTCAGATACTGCATGTGGCAAGAGAGAAAACATTAAACTACGAAGACAAAGAAATTGTGGTGCTGAAACAGGTACCAAGAAGAGTAAGAGAGTTGAGAAGGGAATATTTATTTTTGACTAAAGAGTTACTTAAAAGAGGAGTAAATTACAGATGGTTGATACCAGAAGGTCTCTTGTTCACCTGGCAGGAACAGAGACACAGAATTGACACAGTCGAAAAAGCTGAGCTATTCTACTTAGAATATCTTAGAGGAAAGAAGGAAGATACAAGGAAAGAAGACTCATTAATCGAATTTCAAGAGGAGTGTACTGCAGTAATTGAAAAAGAAAAAGAAGGTGCAGTAGGTGATATACCCAGAGAGCAACGAGAACTAAGATCTACTAGAGCAATAAAACCCTCTTACAAAGCCTAATATGGATGAAAGAAAATTTATTACAATTAACATAAATGGACTTAATTTAGCTACTAAAAGAAGAAAAGTATTTCATAAATTAGAGAAATTAAAGTTTGATATAATCTGCCAACAAGAAGTACATATTAAAAAACAACATGATTATATATTGAAACAAAAAAAAAGTAGGGAAATTATTCACATCGTTGACACAATGTAAAAAAAGAGGTGTGGTCTTATATATTAGAGATACAATCCCCACAGAACCAATTTATACAGAAGATGATGGAAGGATTTTGATGGTGGAAGTAATGGACAATAATGTAAAAACATTTTAAATCACAATTTATGCTCCAAATGACAATCAAGAAGAATTTTACAAGAAATTACATATGAAAATAATTGAACTGGACTATGCTAATATTTGTATGATGGGAGATTTCAATGGAATAATTAATGATCAATTGGATTATAAAACACAGAAATCAACAAAGAAAACTAGAAAGACACTACCAAAATCTTTCTTTCAAATGATAGAAGAAGCAAACTTAAAAGATGCATGGAGAGAGAGAAATGTGGAAAATAAGCAATATACCTTTTATTCAAACAGACATGCATCATGGTCTAGAATAGATATGATATGGATGTCAGCAGAATTACTTGCTAATATATGAGAAATTGAAATAGAAACAAGCACTTGGGCAGATCACAACTCAATGACAGTCATTTGGAAAGGACAAAAGAGGAGATCTAGATGGATCTTAAATAATACGATAGTAAAGGAAAAAGACTTCAAACAGAAAATAGAGAAAGAATTGGTTTTCTTTTTTGAAGAAAATAAAGAAGAGGATACATCTTTACAGAATCTCTGGGACACGATGAAGGCCTACACAAAAGGCTATATACAAGGCTATATATAATAGGCTATATATAATAGACTATACAAGGAACAGAAAAAGACTTTCAAAAGATGACTATAAGAGATTGGAAAAAGAATTACAGAAGTTTCCGCAAAAAAAGACATTAAAATTAAAATGGACATAACAAAACATAAAATGGGAGGAATGGAAAAAGAGGAATTAGCACAAAAAATTAAAAATGCTAAACAGAATTACTTTGAAGTTGCACACAAGCCAGGCAGATGGTTAGCCTATAAATTGAGAAAGGAAAGAGAATCAAGAAGGATTAGCCAATTAATAAATGAAGAATGATATGTTTGCTATGGAAATGAGGAGAAGAAAAAAAGTATACAAGATTATTATGGAAAACTGTATTATCAAGAGAATATTCAAGAAGAAAAAGTTAAGCAATATTTACACAAAATGAAATTACCCCAGATACCCAAAGACATTGAAGCAATGTTAGAAGGGAACATTACAATGATGGAATTAACAGAAGCCTTTAAAAAACAGAATGTTGGAAAAGCACCAGATTCAGATGGATTGCCAGCAGAATTTTACAAGACTTTCCAGGAAATACTGAATCTTCAACTATTAGAAGTCATGAAAGAAGTTATGTCAAAAAAGAGAATACCCAAAACATGGTCAGAAGCATATATTACACTTATACCGAAGGAAGACACAGACTGCAGCAAGTTAAAAATTATAGACCTATATCCCTATTAAATTCAGACTATAAAATTTTTGTTTCAATCTTGGCAGAAAGACTGAAAAGATACTTAAATAATTTTATTCATCTGATCAAAATGGATTTCTGCCAAAGAGACAAATCAAAGACAATGTGAGAATAATTCTGGATGCTTTGGAATACTATAAGGTACATCCTGAAAAACAAATGGCCTTGATGTTTTTA
This sequence comes from Notechis scutatus, assembly GCF_900518725.1. The sequence continues at coordinate 4,046 of NW_020718669.1, forward strand.
AATGCACAAAAAGCCTTTGATAATGTGAGCTGGTGATTCATGTTATTTCAATTGTTACAAATGGGCTTTGGTAAAAAATTTATTCAAGCCATTGAAATGATATATCATAAACAAACTGCAAAGGTTATGATAAATGGAGAATTAACAGAATCCATAGATATAAGAAAAGGGACTAGACAAGGTTGTCCACTGTCACCTCTGCTGTTTGTGTTAACATTGGAAGTGTTGAATAGGAATATTAGAGAAGAAAAAGAAATAAAAGAAATAGAAATAAAAAAGGAATATAAATTGCAAGCCTTTGCAGATGACCTGGTATTTATATTAGAGGACCCATTGGAAACAGCACCTAAATTAATAGAAAAGATAGAAAAATATGGAAAAGTAGCAGGTTTGAAAATAAATAAAGATTAAACAAAGATATTAACAAAAACATACTAGCAAGACGAAAGAAAGTTGGAAGAAGTTGTAAAAATACAGGTCACAAATAAGGTTAAGTATTTAGGGATATATATTACATCAAGATGTAGCACATTGAAGGAAGATAATTATTTTAAACTCAAACAGCAGATTGCGACAGATTTGACAAAATGGGAAAACTTACAATTATCATTGATTGAGAGAATATTTACAATTAAGATGAATGTATTGTCTAGAATTTTATACTTATTCCAAACAATTCTAATTTGATTAGGGAAAGAGTTTTTCGAAGATTTAAATAAAATTGTGTTGAAATACATCTGGCAGGGTAAGAAAGCGAGAATAAAATTTAAACTGTTACAAGGTGCAAGAACAAGAGGAGGGTTTGCCTTGCCCAACTGGGAATTATATTATCAAGCGTCAAGTTTGATGCGGGTAAAGGAATGGATAATGTTAAGGAATAGTAGATTATTGACTTTAGAAGGCCATGACTTGCTGCTGGGATGGCATGCTTTCCTCGGTATAAGGGAACTAAAACACAGGGGTATTTTAGAAGACATTACATTCGAGAGGCATTGTTTTTAAATTGGGAGAAGATAAAAAGACAATATTATTTAAAGATTCCATTATGGATATCTACCATTGAAACTTTTTCTTATCCAATAATATATAAAAAAGAACAAACAGTTAGATATGGTGAAATACTGAATGAAAAGGATGAACTGAAATCTATGCAAGCGTTAGAAGAACAAGGTGTAAAAATGAATTGGTTTTCATATTTGCAAATACAACCTAGATTTGATAAAGATTTCAAAACAGAAGGTGTCTATGATAAGTTGACTGATTTAGATAAAATTCTGATGGGTACTGATGAAAAGATAATTAAAATTTTTATGGACATTTATTAGAATTGGAGGAAGAACAAGTTAAAGAAATGATTGCTTGGGGGGAAAATTTTGGATATGGGATTGATTTAGAGAAATGGCAAAAATTGTGGTCTCAAAATTATAAAATGACACTGTCAACCGCATATAAAGAAAATTTGTATAAGATGTTTCACAGGTGGCATCTACCCCCGACGAGAATTGTGAGAATGTTTAAGAACAAATCAGATAAATGTTGGAAATGTCATCAGATACCTGGTTCATATTACCATATGTGGTGGACATGTTCAGATGCAAATATTGGACTAAAATCCACACATAGTTGGAAAAAATGATAAAACAGCATATAGACTTTAAACCAGAGATCTTTTTATTGGGAGTCATAGCAGACATATACAATAAAGAACTGAAATATTTGATTGTAAATGTCTTAACAGCAGCTAGAATTGTATTTTTGAGGAACTGGAAAAATGAAAAAAAAAATCGATGCAGGAGGAAGTTACTAAGAAAATTATGGACTGTGCTGAAATGAGTAAATTGACATTTGAAATTAGAGAACAAGATAAAGATAAACAATTTTATATGATATGGGATTTGTTTTATCAATGGTTGGACAATGGTTGGAAGACGGGGGTTATAATGTTTAGATCAGATGAGACTTCTTACCTCCCTTTCTGTGGCCTTGTATAATTTTACTTCTTTATATCCTGCTTTTATTATTTTTACGAATAATTTAGGAGATTAAAATTGGGTTTCCCGGGTCTGTCCTGGATTAAGCTCAGCAGATTGCGGGAAGATGGGGTTGTAATGTTGAGATCAGATGAGACTTCTTACCTCCCTTTCTGTAGCCTTGTATAATCTTATTTACTGATAAATCACCTTTAATTATTTTTTAAACAAATAATCTAGGAAATTAAATTTGCTCTCCTGGGTCTGTCCTGGGTTAGCTCAGTGGTTTGCAGGAAGATGGGTGTTGTAGTCTTAAGGAGGTGAGCGGAGGCTTCTTCTTTCCCTTTCTGTGGCCTGGTATAATCTTATTTCTTCATTTCCTGCCTTTATTATTTTTACAAATAATCTAGGAAATCAAAAGAAACAGGGTCAACTGGTTGCTTAGCAAGTGTTCTAATTTATGACTGGCCTCCCCAGAGCTACTTGACCTGTTTTTGGAGTTTTGACAGCCATGCACACATATACACACACACACTCCCTTCCAACCCTGCTGGAGCAGGTCATTGGACTAGAATCGGCAAAGCACCTCTGATTAGATTCTAGTAGTGAATCAAAGTGCTGGTCTTCTGCAGTGTCTGGGTGACTTTTGTGCCCACCTACCTGAGCACCAAAGGGAAACACATGGTGGCTGTGCAGGTCTTCTCCATCCTGGCCTCCAGTGCTGGTCTGCTGGGCTGCATCTTCATCCCCAAGTGCTACATTATCCTTCTGAGGCCAGACCTGAACACAAAGGAGCATCTCACAGCCAGAAGAAATGTTGGAAATGTGAGACAGAGGAATTTTAATTCGTAACATGTTCCAACAGAACAAAATTATAAAATGGTTCAAGTGGTTCTCCAGATGAGTGATCAATTATTTTTTTGTTGAAGTAAATAAAAGTTGCCTGGAAGATTTCTTGGAGGAATGGGAGCGTGTTAGCAAGATAGAAATATCGAAGGAATGTATGGGACAACATTGATGTCCTCATTTCTAAATTTATTTTATCCAAGCTGCTATGGCAATACAAATGATAGTTTCTTGTTATTTACATAATAACTCCTTCTTAAGGGCAGCAACACTAATGCAGTAATAAATTAGTTTCTATAGTTTCGGTACATACCAGGCCTCAAGGCCTCTAGGCCTCACGTAGGCTGAAAGCGTACCAGGAACAGAGATCATCAATCAACAAACACGTCATCATGGGCGAATAACTGTAATGCAGGCGCTGATTTGTTACCTTGTACCTTTCACACTGACCATGTAACTGATTGGATGTTACTATGTGTGCACTAATATTCCTACTCATGTAACTTAATGATTGGATAGAATTCACTGCTTGTGACGTATCACTGTGTGTTTTTTTAATAAAAGAGCTTCCCGAACTTGTGATCGGGGCAGCTCATCCAAGATAGAACTTGCGTTGGTGTCTTCCTTGATGCATTCGACCACCCAGTGGGCAGCCTTCCAAATGCGGAGCAAAGCCGCACACTAATTGGGTGGGGAGGTAACTTGAGTCTTGCTAGTTATTAATATTCATGCTCCCATCATCTTTTAAATATGCATATGTATGTTTGCTCCCTTTTCCTGAAATGTAGAAATATAAGTGCATTCTTTTGCCTGTAGGAGTTCCTCCAATTATTTTAAGGAGGGGACACAGAATAAATAAGAACTGCAGTGAGCCTGGATTATTGGCTTTTTGGGGTCTTGCATTTCATTCCACAGAAACTGGTTTCAGCAGGCAGGCAGGCAGGAAGACAGACAGAACTTTTGGATGGATGGACGGACAGGTAGATAGGTAGGTAGGTAGGTAGGCAGGTAGGAAGACAGACAGACAGAACTTTTGGATTGATGGATGGATAGGTAGATAGGTAGGTAGATAGGTAGGTAGATAGATAGATAGATCTACATTTGTAGATAGGTAGGTAGGTAGGTAGACAGAAAGACAGGCAGGCAGGAAGGAAGGCAGGCAGATAGACAGACAGACCTTTTTGATGGATGGATGGATGGATGGATAGGTAGATAGGTAGGTAGATAGGTAGGTAGATAGGTAGGTAGATAGGTAGGTAGGTAGATAGATCTACATTGGTAGGTAGGTAGGTAGGTAGACAGACAGGCAGGCAGGCAGGCAGGAAGGCAGGCAGACAGACAGACCTTTTAGATGGATGGATGGATGGACAGACAGAATGCAACAGTGGCGGCAGTTTGGGAAAATAGAGTTACTTTCCCAAAGTGCTGCCGCCACTGCGTTCAAGGCACCAGCTCCACAGGCTCACCCCATTGAGCCACTTGCATCGCTCTGGTGCAACAGTCATTAGGGTGAGCCTGTGGTGCCGGTGCATTGAACTGAGAACCTAATGGGGGTGGGAGGGAAAACCACCCCTGTTTTCCTTAGAGCACCCATTCCTTAACTGTCCCCAACCTCCCCTGTCCCTCGTGGGCAGGGTCTTGCTTTGCAAGCTGAGGGCAACCATCATATGCACTACGGAGGGGCTCCACTTAGACATCCCAGTCAAACATACACCCCTCACCACAATAGGTCCAATTGAGAGAGACACCCATCTGCCCACCGACCCCAGAAGCCTACTGGCCTCTCCATGGGGACGGGATCCCACTGAAGTAGGATTGCTACCCAAGTTACAATTCAAGGAAAGACAGGTCCACCAACTTCCATTCCCCAATACAGAATACAGTCAGAAACAATAGAGTCCATGCAGAAGTTAATAAAAGCATGCCTAGAACAGCGGGTACTGCACAAATGCACCTCCCCCTGCAACACCCCAATCTTCTCAGTCCCAAAACCCAAACTAGAAGGAAAGCCTAGTTACTGTTTTACGCACTACATGAAAATCGTCAATAATCATGTGGTGCCAAGCGCACCTGTGCTACCCAACCCAGCCCCCATAATTGCAGAAGGGCCAGCGTCAGCCACCCACTCCACAGTTGTGGGTCTTTGCGCAGCCTCCTTTAGCAACCTTCTTTAGACCCTGCTTCACAGGACTGCTTTGCTTTGAGGTGGGATAAAGACATACCGAGTCATCCACCCTTTTCCCCAAACACTTAAAGGCAGACCTCGCTTCTACCTCACTGCCACACAACCCCAATGTTTTTGCATAAATTGCCAGTCAATTTGAGTGAGCTTCCTGACAATAATTGATTTAGGATCTATGACCCATTACTTGTTGGTTGTATGGGCCAAGGTCCAGGAGGCTCTGAGTTCTAATCCTCCCTCAGGCAGGAAAACTTCCTGGGGGACTTTGAGCGGATCACCAGGAGACCTTTGAATTCCAGTCCCACCTTAGTTCGTATTGAATTAATGTTCGTATTGAATTAATGTAAGATACTAAAATTGGATATTCCTAGAGTGTGAGATGGCTGAGTGTCCAATATTGTGTGTTGTGATGGAGGAAAGGGAAATTGTGGGATAAATGCAGTGGTGGGGTTCAGTGGGCGTGGCTTGGTGGGCATGGCTTGGTGGGTGTGGCAGGGGAAAGTTACTTCAAAATCCCATTCCCTCCCCACCCCACTAGCCTGCTTTCCAGCTCCATTTTCCTGTGCATGGCTACCAAAGGAGATCCAGCCGATCACCTGGGATTCATAGAAGAGATGGGGGTGGGGCCAGTCAGAGGTGGGATTTGTCAGTTCTCCAAACCACTCAAAATTTCCACTACCATTTCTCCAGAATTGGTCAGAACCTACTGAATACCACCTCTGGATAAACGCCTCTTCCCTGTGGCACAAAGCCACAAATCTCTGCCTTCTTCTACTGCATGTGCGAGAACCAGAGGGATTTGTGTGAATCTTAGACTGACCTTCTTCTGATCCAACAGAGCTTTTCTTATCTCCTTCAAATGGAATTTGCAAATGGATCCTATTCGCAGTTAGGAGCCTTTATGAGACATAAAAATTGATTCCCAATTGATCAGCAATCTCTGTGGCTGGAGAGCAGAGCAGCATCAATGGGTGCCTCTTCCTAGAAACCTAGAAGTCCCCCTCCACTTATTCAGCCCCTTCTTGGACCTGGATGAACATTATGCAGCATTGGAGGTTTGTAACCTGGTCAATGATACGGCTGCCTTGAGACAGGATCCCTGCAACCTCCTCCTGGGAAGAGTCCCAAGGTTCCCTTTCTCTGGACATCTTCTCCAGCCCTTCACAGACGAGACAAGCTTGGAGGAGGAGCAGAGAAATGCTTTAGGTACAAATTGTAGAATGGAAAATTAAAGAGCCTGAAAACGGCTATTTTATTTCTCTAGTTCACGAAAGAAAAAAAATATACAGTGGAAATTTCTTTACACACTTCATTTTTTTATTTCCTTTTTTTTTTGCTGTGAAGTACATACAATCCCAAAATGAAATCCCAGACAGCTGTTCTGCTGAATTCTTTCTGCAAAGGAGGTTTTATCAGGAAATCAAAAAGACTCACATAAGAGGGATGAAGATTTCCCTCCTCAGCTGGGAGCCAGTCAAGCATGGCATTTCACATCATTCTGGCATTTTTAGGGAGAGGATCAGGCAACCAGGCTGGTGTTTGGTTCCCACAGCTTCCTCATGACCTCTTTTCCTACACATTCTCTCACCACCCACCCACATGTTTAGCTGCTGTCAGTGGGAACAAGTCCGTCAATCGTTTTTTATAAGGTATGTTCAGTAGTTGTTGCTGAACAGCTGAATTCCTCTGAATTTTACAGTGGTCTCTTTAGCAATATTTATTGAAAGGGGAGAATTCCACTCGTTCAACGATTCCCCATTTTGAAACATATAGATATCATTTTCTTTGACTCCTGCATACTATCAAAATGGAAATCAAATAAAAGAAACATTAACAATTCTTCCACTATCATAATGATATTATATCTCATGTTTTTACATTTGTTCTGGCTGTGAGATGCTCCTTTGTGTTTAGCTCTGGCCTCAGAAGGATAATGTAGCACTTGGGGATGAAGATGCAGCCCAGGAGACCAGCACTGGAGGCCAAGATGGAGAAGACCTGCACAGCCACCATGTATTTCCCTTTGGTGCTCAGGTAGGTGGGCACAAAAGTCACCCAAACACTGCAGAAGACCAGCATGCTGAAGGTGATCAGTGTGGCTTCGTTGAAGGCCCCGGGCAGATTCCTGGCCAGGAAAGCCACCGTGAAGCAGACGGCAGCCAGGAAGCCCATGTAGCTGAGGGTGATGTAGAACATGACAACGGCCCCTTGGTTGCATTGCAGGATGATCTCTCCAGGCTGGGAGAGGTGGTCAGAGTCAGGGAAGGGGGGAGAAACTCCCAGCCAGATGGAGCAGATGATAACTTGGACACCAGAAGAAGACAGGATGATGGAGTTGGCCAAGGTCTTCCCCAACCATTTCTTTGCTGGGTTTCCTGGTTTTGTGGCCAGGAAAGCCAGCACCACCATGATGGTTTTGGCCAAGAGAGAAGAAAGGGCAACTGAGAAGATGATGCTGAAAACCGTTTGTCGGAAAAGGCAGGTGGCTTTCCTTGGTTGACCAATGAAGAGAGAAGGAGACAAGAAGCAAAGCAGGAGGGAGACCAGGAGGATGTAGGAGAGGTCCCGGTTGTTGGCTTTGACAAGGGGAGTTTCTCGGTATTTAATGAAGACGATTAAAACAAGGCCTGTTGTTAGGAACAAGAATAGGGCAAAAGAAACCAGGATGATGCCCAGAAGTTCGTCATAAGACAGGAAGGTTATAACTTTGGGGATACATTGGACTCTTTTTTTATTTGGGACTTTAACATCCGGACATTTGGTGCATTTTTCTGTATCTGAGAAAAAAACAACAACCCCATATTTCTTTGTCCCTTGCATTTCAAGATATATTGTACATTCTTTGGGAACAAGTGATTATCAGGAGCATTTTCCGGAATGGATTTCTTAATATCTCCAGAGTCAAAAAATAAGTGTATCACTTTTTAAAAAAAGATAGGTACAGTATATTTTTGATAGGCTATGAAATTGAGGGAAGTTTTGGACTTGAAAGATTTCCTTTGTAATGTTCAGAATATTGATAGGAACCTCCATTACTAAAGGAAAATAATGAATCAATTAATCTTTCTAGAGAAACTTATGGCAATTCTTGTCATACTTGCCTCAGAGGTGGCTGGCAGATCAAGTGACTGTTGCAAATAATTTGGAATGGCCATTGGAGCAGTGGTGATACGGGTGCAGACACATACAGGCATACCTATCCAGGCCGCCACATTGTGTATCTCGTACATCAGCAACACCTTTTCAGTGTTCCTCAAAGGGAACCCATATAGACTGCATTGCAATCCTCCTTTCAGGAGGTGGACCTAAAACAATTCCTCATGTTTCAAGGAACTCAGGTGTTCCTAGAGAAGTAAATGTGGAAGAAAGGACACGTCCAACCTAAAAAGAAGAAATATTTTCTCTGGCAGTAGTAAAGCTTGTCCAATCTGCCACAGCCACCTCTCTCTATCCAGCCCTTCCTTCACAGTCTTTTTGCTCTTCTGTTTAGATAAGAAATGAGGCATTTCGGAAATAAACCAGAAACCAATTAAGCTTAAAAGTGTGTTTTAATTCACACTTTCATGACAATGCTCTGGATGGATCCAGTTCCACCAGGCCTCCTATTTTCCTCTGGTGTCACCCACCTTTCTGAATGGAGAAGGTCCCCTCCGGACAAGGAACGCAGTCGTAACAGCAAACTGGCTCTCCTTCTCGAGCCCTCTTGACAAATCCAGGATGACAACTTTCCACACATTCAGATCGAGGAAAGGACTGAGCAGAAAAAAAACAGGATTGCCAAAGGAAATGTGTTACGACTCTCCGTCCATGGAAAATGGAGGTAAAAATGGATATTAGGCAAGATATTAGATATTAGCCTCTGGTCTTCACTTAAGTAAAGACAAAATCTCTCACTATTTCCAATTCATCCATTAGTTCCTCTCTTTTGCTGTTGGCATCTCACATTTCCAAAAAAAAAAAAAAAAGGACTTTATTAAATAGAAAAGTCTGGAGAGATGGAACCAGGGGTGGGATTGTAATGGTTCTGTCCAGTTCTATAGAACCGGTTGTTATGATTCTGCGCAGTTCAGAGAACCAGCAAATTGCACCACTGGCTGGCCTCTCCCCTCTCCACCTGCCCCTCCCCTCCGCGCCCAGTCAGTCCTTATCGTGCATTCGTGCCACACAGAGCCGCCCATTTCCCTATTGGAGGGGATGTTGCAAACTTTTTGCTGTGCCGGGAAAGACTCTCTTGCTTTCCCAGCAGCAGAAGAACATGAGCCTCTCCACCAGTCCTCCGGTACAGCGAAATTTAGCTTGGATTCACCGCAGGTGCTGGGCCTTACCTGCTGGGGGTTAGGGGTCTAGGTGGCAGAAGCAAAAGGCAAGTGGGGTGGGGGGTAAAGGTGACCGACAACCCGGTCGTACCCATGTCGGCAACAGGTGTCGTCATTTTGAAGTTGAGGGAGAATTTGGAGAAAGAGATGGAGAGTCCTGCAGTGGCTGGCACAGGAGCGCCGTTGATAAGTGGGGAAGTGTCCTTCTGGTGGTCCAACCTGGTGTTCAGGCTGGAGGTGAGCCACAGGAAGTCAGAAAACTGAGGGAAAGGGGGATTGCCAGGGGGAGCTGCCCTCTCTGTGCCGAATTTGGACCATTTGGGGTAGTCCTAGGGATTGGGTGAGTCGAGCCTCAGCTCCTTGCCTTCGTAGCTCAGGGAATGGCCTTTTTCTGCAGGAGGAAGACTGCGGATGGGGGAGGGCTACCTGAGTGACTCCTCCGCCGTCTTCACCAGATTATTTGGACACTTACAAGCAAGAACAGCTAAAGGCACTGCTGTCACATGTCAGCCCAGACCTCACGCTGCGGCTCCGTAAAGCCAACACCAAAGAAGTGGGCGATCAGGTGAACCTGTGGTGCAATGCTCACTCGGATCTCGGCCGCTCCTGGTCATCCGAACTCAAAGCCCTTTAGGAGCTGCCGTTCCCAGGTTTCTACTTGCCTGTGCTTGGTCGCCTCCTCTTCACCTTGCTGAAGCGGCTGGCCCTGCCCCTCCCTCGCCTGGCCTAAGAAGGTGAGGGTGATGGTGGAGGATAGTGAAGCGGCCGGGTCCCTATCTTCCTGATTCTCTCCCCCACTCTGTATGTGTGTGTCTCCCTGAAAGCCATGGCATGGCCAAGCCAGCAAGCTCTCCTTGGCGCTCTTCACTACTTCGTTCATTTCTTCTTTTTGGAATGCAGACTGGCTGAACAATGATCGCCAGGCCGCAGTGGAAGCATCCCTTCGGGCAACCAGTCTCCTCTTCCTCCTCCTCCTCCTCCTCTCATAACCGGCCGTTGTGGCGGAGCCGGGAGGGTGCATGCGCACGGGGAGATGCTCCTCAAGCAAATGCCAAAGCACAGCAAAACCTGGTATGGGGCGGGTGGCTGCTCAATTGAGGAGCAAGCATCTCCCCACACAAATGCACCCTCCTGATCCATCCATAGCTGCCGGGTGCAAGAGGAGGAGGAAGAGGAGGAGGAGGAGGGTCACCCGAATGGATGCTTCCACCGCAGTCTGGCAATCGTTGTTCAGCCAGTCTGGATACGAAAAAGAAGAAATGAAAGAAGTAGCGAAGAGCGCCAAGGAGAGCTTCCTGGCTTGGCCATGCCACGGCTTTCAGATAGACACACACACACACAGAGTGGGGGAGAGAGAGGGGAAGATAGGGACCCGGCCACTTCGCTATCCCCCACCGTCACCCTTACCTTCTCGCACTGCTCCATTTTGTGAACCACCTATGGTTTAGTATCTCCTTCAAACTGGTGAGAATCCCACAAGGGCTGGGGAATGTTTCACTAAGAGCTTCAGGTTTGTTTGCTCCTTGTGCCCAAACTAGCAAAGAAAAATGGGAATTCTGTTGACCAGGGCCTGAATTCAGATGAATTTGAATCATGATTGGGTGGAGGTCCTTTTGGTCCCATTGGGAGAGAAGCTTCGTCCTGCTTGGAGAAAAGTGTCCCCTGAAAGGGCCGGTTCATAGTTGGGGAGGTTCTTAAAGAGACCAGACCTAGTCAGACTTACCCATGCCTCTCTTTTACACACACACACACACACACACACACACACACACACACACACACACAAAGGGGGGGAGGGGAAGACAGGGAAAGAGGCAGAATGAGAGAGAGATACAGAGTGATACAGAGAGGGGGAAAGAGAGAAATAGAGGGAATGAGAGAAGAGGAAGAGAGAGACAAAAAAGGAAAGAGAAAGAAATAAAAGAGAGAGAGGAAGCAAAAGGAGGAAAATGGATATACAAAGAAAGGGAGAGATGGAAGGACAGGACAAAGAAAGAAAAAGAAAGAAAGAGATGGATGGAGGAGAAAGTGAATGAGATATATGGGTGGATAGATAAATACATGGAAGGAGGGAGGGAGGGAGATAGAAAAGAAAGGAGAAAAAATTAGGACACAAACCCTGGCTTCAGAAGACTCTTTGAAGCAGCACAGCAATCTAGGGCTGGGCTGCAAGGGATCTCGGAGGTCCTCTAGTCCAACCCCCTGCTCCAGCAGGAGATCCTTACAGAATCAAAGAATAGCAGGATCAGAAGGCTGTGGGCATGTGTGTGTTTGTATGTTTGTGTTTATGGTTGTCAAAATTGCAAAACCAGGTCAAGGAGCTCTGGGGAGATCAGTCATAAATTAGAACACTTGCTAAGCAACTGGCCATTAAGCGAGGACCACTTGTATTTGGTTTGCCAGTCACATGGCCACCTGGCCATGCCCATCTGGTCACGTGACCATCAAGCCACACCCACAAATTAAGCCATGCCCACAGAACCAGTTGTTACAAAATTTGAATCCCACCCCTGGATAGAACTGAGAAAAGATTTCAGCATTAAGTGATAACCAGTCGGTTCCTTCTCATGACCCCATTAATACGCACTTCTCCCCTCTTTTCACACCCTTAATTTTAAGGTGTGATATCAGAACAATCTTGATAATTTCAGGTGAACTGAAAGCCTTGGAGCTGCTTCCTAGGAGCAGAAGGCCCATTGCTCCATCCCAGGGAGGGTGAAAGGGAGGCATGGAGAGCTCTGGCCAGGTCCGGCCTCCTTAAGAGCCTCCCAGATTAGGAACCTGCCCCTTCAGGGGACACTTTTCCCCGAGCAGGACGAGAAGAAGCTTCTTTCCCCCAATGGGGTCAAAAGAACCTCCGTCCACTCACGATTCAATCCCATCAGATATAGTCCAAGCCTGGATTCAGGCCCCGGTCAGCAGAATTGCCGCCTTCGTTGCTCTTCTGGGCACAAGGAGCAAACCACCAGAAGCTACTAGTGACACATTCCCCAGCCCTTGTGGGATTCTCACCCGTTCAATGGAGACCCTTAATTGTACGGGGTCCAAAAAATGGAACAATATCAAAGCCTCCCAAGCAGCCTAAGGGAAAAAATCCGGTTTTTACTGCCCAGATTCAGTTCTCGGTGAAGGTCAACCACCTTTGGGGAATAGCATCAGCCCTCTTGAAATGGGACCTCAGGCTTTGGAAAACAGAGGAAGGACATCAAAACTTTCTCCTACCTTGTTGAGCAACTTTAGCCGTGAAAGAACATCTTGCCTGATAGAAAGTCTGTTTCTTTTAAAATACGCCAGAGTCTGTCTCCTGGGATCATCCCTGGGAAGAACGAAGAAGCCCAAAATGAACAGATCTGCTGCTGCCTCTCCATTTGGGTCCATGTACAATTCAAAGTCCGAAATATTGACAAACTCATTCTTCTCCAGGAAAGGATGGAACTAGAATGGGAACATGCAGCAATTTTAAAAGCAGAAAACTTTGTTTCTTATCCCAGACGCTTTTTCAATATTTAATCTTTCTCTTGTAGTTGTCTAATTTACAGACATGCTTCATTAGGAAAATGGGTGTTCCCACTATCTTACAAGTGAAGGGAAAAATTTCACAAAAATTTGTCGATCATATTTTGACAATATAGATTTTGACAAAATATAGTTGAACAACAGAAAATAGGAGATTTATGAACTCCCTGAAAACAACAGGTTGGTTATCAGAAACACGGATTTCTGAAGAAGAAAATTGTCAGGGTGATCCTCTCCCAGGAAGCCCAGACAGGAAACCTGAGCTAGGCCCACTTCGCTGTAATGCTGCACTGACAGGATTTGGGGAGTCAGAAAGTACAAATCTCCCACCGACCCTTTTTTTATGCAGCTGTAGGTGTCCTCCGCTTATCTGCTTCTTCCCCAGGCAGAATCTCTCCTCCACCCCCCAAAAATCATTCCCTCCTATCACTGCCCTTTCTAAATGGATTGTGGGAAAGGGGGGGGATATAACTTATGTGCTCTATGCAAGTCATCCTCACATATTATTTCATTTCCTAAATACATTATAGAAATACTGCTGATATAACTCGATCTCAGGAAAGAGTAATAAACAATTTTGTGATGTGATCAGAAACCCAGTTAAATGAGGGGTGGATGGTATGATAATTAAGTGGATAAAAACTGATTTAAAAATGGTACTCAAATAATCTTTAGTTTTTTTAATCTTTGTCATGAAAGTGGGAAGATACAACATTTTGTTGTTAAGTCATCAATTTTTCTATGTTGTCATTAATATAATAGTGTTGATAAATCGCTATTATACAAGATTTATAACAATTCTCAGGCAAATATACTTTTATGTTATTTAAACATTACCAGCTTTCCAGAAAAATATTTCTGATTTCTCCTAGAAACAACTGTATGACTAAAAAGCAGTAGAAAACTATCTGGATTTTAGCATTTGATAAATTACAGTATCTCATACAAGAACATTAATGATGCACTGGATGAAGGATTGTGCCAAGCTTGATAAGTATGTAAGGGACCCAGTTTGATCTACTGGTTAAGCCCCAGAAGTAGAAAGCAAGAGGCTGTGAGTTCAAGTCCCGCCTTGGTCATGAAGCAGGGTGGGGGATTTGGGGCCAGTCTCTCAGCCCAACTCAACTCACAGGGTTGTTGTTGTGGGGAAAATGAACACACAACTACTCATTGGTACTCAGCCCCCGTGGCTTCAGCAGGGAAGGGCTTTTAAGGATGGGGGATGAGTTAGTGCACTTAGTGAACTCAAACAAGGTCTCAAAGATCTGGAAATCCAACAAAATGGGGCTGCTCTTCCCAAGAATGTTTATTTGAGCAGCCTTTAGAGCAATGAGATATTTATATCGAATAACCCTGCCAAGAGTCCAAAGGGAATTAACCTCCGAGAGCTGCAACGGAGTTCCCAGAGCCGTTTCAGGGGGCCGATACAAA
>NW_020718670.1:991-18301 GCF_900518725.1 Notechis scutatus
ATTAGATTAGTTTAGATTGGTTTGGAGTTTGTTAGTTGGAATGCTGACACTGACTTCTTCAAGGAAAGGTCAAGAAAAAGATGAAATTTCTGAAGTGAAATCAGCAGGCTGTCAGGGCTCCAGCATCCTGCATTTGTTCACCACATTATAAAAAAGATGTTGAGGCTCTAGAAAAAGCACAGAGAAGAGCAACCAGGATGATTGGGGGACTGAGACTAAAACATACGATGAACGGTTGCAGGAACTGGGCCTGAAGTAAAGAGAAGGACCAGGGGAGAGATGATAGCAGTGTCCCAATATCTGAGGGGCTTCCACAGAGAGGAGGGAATCAAGCTATTTTCCAAAGTACCCAAAGGCCAGACAAGGAATAATGGATGGAAACTGAACAAGGAGAGATTCAACCTAGAAATTAGGAGAAACTTTCTGACAGTGAGAACCAATGCAACGGCTTGCCCTCAGAAGTTGTGGGAGCACCATCACTTGAGACTTTCAAGAAGAGATTGGACTCCCATCTGTCAGAAATGGTGTAGAGTCTCCCGCTTGGGTGGGGGGTTGGGCTAGATGACCTATAAGATCCCTTCCAGCTCTGATTATCTGTTACCCACCCCCATTCAAATCATGAGTCTCTAGCTGCATCTCTCAGAGTAAAAACAAACAAACAAGATTTATTAGGGGTGAACATGCCAGCATTACCTGGATGCAGTCGACTCTGAGACACATCATTCATTTCCCCCTTGACCCTAGTCTTCCCCGCACCCCCTGGATGTATCTTCTCCAATGGGACACATCCATAGCCAAGAGTCGTCAATCGTGCTCTCCAGTAATAATCTTGCACTCCAGAAGCTTCGGTTGCCTAGAAATTATCTATAAGCATTTAAGGAATGCACTTCTTCCCCCACTCCCTTTCTGCTGTCAACTCTAAAAGACCAGAGAAATATTTTTGAGTTGACAGTCCTTGAAACCACTATCACCCCATTAGGAGAATGTCAGAAAGAGTGAAATAAAGAGGTTTTCTTCACCTTGTTCATTTTTTCCATCTGAGCGATATTGTTCTGGTCGATCACCAGTTTGGAATCCTGAATTCCCTGTCTTTCTAGATGTCCACATTTCATCCTGGTGACAGACTTGTTTTTGTAAACCATCCAGTTCACAATGTACAAGTCAACTGCCGGCTCTCCATTCTCATCCAAATATACCCCATCAATGGAATGATTATAAAACTGGCGGGTTTGAAGGAAAGCATGAAACTGAAAAGGAAGAGGAAATGGGGAATATTTGGAAAGGAACCCAGAAGTCCTATGATATGTTTTGCCTGATGCCTGATCTGAATATTTCTCTATACAAAGTCCAGATTCTAGATTTATTTACTCCTTCAGGGCAGAAACTGTAAATATTTGAACCATAACAGCTACTAATTTTCTGCTTAAATACATACAAACCAGAGGTGGTATTCAGCAGGTTCTAACCAGTTCTGGAGAACCGGTAGCAGAAATTTTGAGTAGTTCGGAGAACCAGCTAATCCCACCTCTGACTGGCCCCACCCCCATCTATTATCTGCCTCCTGAGTCCCAGCTGATCGGCTGGGTCTTCCTTTGTTGCCCTTGCAAAGGAGAATGGAGCTTGTATTTTTCAGTTGGTAAAACTACTGAAGAAATCTTAGAGCCAATCATGATATTACAAAGATACTTTTCAAAAGGCAACTGGATTTTATCACTTTTCTTCTTGAGAACATTTTGCTTCTCATCCAAGAAGCTTCAGTTCTTCAGAAGCTTCTTGGATGAGAAGCAAAACATTTTCAGGAAAAAAAAAAAACTAAGAAAGTCCAGTTGTCCTTTTGAAAAGCACCTTTGGGATAGCCATGACTTGGATGATCCAGAGGCACAGTGGCTCAGTGGGTTAATGATGCTGAAGATGGTTTTAGTTCTCATGGTTTGAGCCCTAGTTCTGCATGACAGGGTGAGTTCCTGTCACTTGATTTAGCTTCTGTCAAGCTAACAGTATGAAAGCCAGGGGTGGAATTCAACTGGTGTTACTACCAGTTCAGTGAGAGTGCGTTTTGTGCGCTGTGCGCACGTGTACAGCATTTGCAAATAAAACATCAGCTGTGCGCCCAGACAGGTGACAAGCACTGTGCGGGGTGCACAGCTTTGAAAATCCTCTTCTTTCCTGCTTTTTCAACCTCAGCTGTGCCACGCCAAGCAGCTGAGGTTGAAAAAGCAGGAAATAAAGGACAGCCAAGAGCCCAGGCGGACGGGCGGGCCAAACGGACAACCATAAGGTCATTGCAGCAAACCAGTTTGGTGACTGCTGCTCTTCAGATCTATCGGTTCTATAGAACTGGGCCAAACCGGTAGCATCCCACCTCTGATGAAAGCATGTTCTATGTGAGTAGATAGATAGGTACCACTTTGATGGGGAGACAAGCTGGTGTTCTATGCAGGCAGTCAAATTCCTGAGGGCTCCGAATCTTCCTGGTTGTGTCACCCATTTGTGAGGCAGCTGCCAGAAGGGAGGGGGCATTATGTGATCCCGAAAAAAGAGCCGCTCATCTTTCCCTCTGGTATGAAGCCAGGTCTCCCTCCTGTGGCACATCTTGGAAGTGCACAAGCATTTCCTATAACAGGGCTGGTACCTTGGCAAGCCAAACTACTACTCTGCAATAGCATTGTGGTCTCTGTTCTGTACTCTGTACTGTAACAAGGCCATATGCTAATAATACAAATAAACCTGGATGATTGAGAATTTCCATAGACATTGAACCAGTCACGAGTTCTCTCCTTCACTTTCCAGCCTTTGGTTTATTTCAGATAGAAAACATCTGGATGCAGAACCCTCCCTCTTTATGGTTTGGAACTGAGTTGCGCACCAAAATACCTGCCAAGCCTTCAGCCTTTGAGCTCCCAGGTTCTCACCACTGTGTCTTACTGGCCTTTTGGATCTGGAGAAATAGGCTGAATGCAAGGTCAGCCCCACAGCCCAGATTATGTTGTAAGTGAAAGAGCTGTCAAAAGACAGGATTTGTTGCATCTCTCCCTGGGGTAGAAGCTCCAGTTCTCTTTCCCTGCACTGTCTCCAGGCTTTCACAGACAAGCCATCCTTGATGGAGGAACACGTAAAGGATTTCTCGACAAAGTGTTTCATGGAGGAGTGAAGTTGCTTAAAAGCGTGAAAGGCCACCATTTCCTTTGTCTCATGTTTCATGGAGGAGTGAAGTTGCTTAAAAGCGTCAAAGGCCACCATTTCCTTTGTCTGCACAAGAAAAGAAAAAAAGCCACCAATGTTTTGGAAGGTAGAGATACTGCTTTCCATGAAATCCCAAGTGAGATCCCAGCAGGCTGTTGTGATCCAGACTTTGCCTGTAACAGGTTCCTTAAGATGTATAAGCATGAAGTGCATGATGAATATTCCAATCTGGAATGAACTAATCTCTACACCATAAAGAAAGGCATTCACTTGATTCCACTTTGCAAATGGTTCCAAATTCAACACCAAGTTTCTCATTTTTATGGAAAACACTTGGGATAAAACTGGACAAATGCCATTCTTGATCAGCGTGGAGGTCATTGTCCTCATGAACCTCTCCCCCTGGTCCGTGTCCGGAGCCATCAGGCCAACCAAGGTCCACCTGAAATGGAGGAGCAGCTTGACCATCCCTGGGTACTGGGCTCCTTCAGCAGGGAGCATCAGGTAGAAGAAAGGAAACTGAGTTTTATCCCTCAGAATCGGGGAAGCAAAACTGTAACTGATCTAAAAAAGTAAGACAAATGTATTAAGTGACTCATACATTCCCCCTTCCCACTGAACACTTCTGAAATAAAGATCACGGTTTTGAGGTATTCCCCGTTAGGAGAATGAGTGCACTCAGGGAAACGTAGTGAGAGTGATGTTGAATAACACACGACCAGCATACAGATACACTGAATAGTAAAATGTAGGTTTTACTTCCAGTAAACAGGTAAACAAAGTCCAACAAACAATCCAAATAATACACGGTTAAAGCAGTTAGTATCAGTCCAGGGATAATCCAAAAATAAAGTCAAGTATCATAAACAGAGTTCAGTAAATGGAGTCTGCTAACAGTTGCAAGACTCACAGCAATCCGAGCAGAACGACGATCAGGCAAAACGGCAATACAGGAAATGCAAGGAAAACAAACCAGGTTTCTGGCTCCATCTTATGGCCGTTGGAGGAACCTCAGCCAATCACACACGGTGACTTTATTTCTCTGCTCAGGTATTGCTTTTCTTTCCACTTGCTCCCTAAGTGCACCATTTTGTTATTCCAAAGCATCAGAAGAATCCTCCTATCTAGATTGGGATCATAGCAGAATGGAAGATCCCAGAGATGCTTTTTCAAAATCGGCTTGCTGTCAAGATTCTGGCAGTTTCCCTAATTAAATCATGAGCCTCGAACCAAGCTTCAAAAACTTCAAAGGATTTATTAGGAGCAAACATGTCGTCATGACCTATATGAAGCCAATTCTGAGACACGTAATTCACTATCACCTATGACCCTGTTTTTCCACCCCCCTCCCTTCTGGGTGTATCATAATTCATATTCTCCAACAAAACAAGTTCATAGCTAAGTGTCATTAATCATGTTCTCCAGTTAGGGATTTTCATGGCAGAAATTCCGGTAGCTTAGTTACAATCCTTGGTTTTAAACTGCTGCACTGCTCCTTCAAATCCTCCCCCCTCCCATTCACGGCAACTCTAAAACAGGCATAGAAATGTTTTATGAGTTGACAGCAACTGGATTTTGTTTTTCCTTAAAGATGCTTTGCTTCTCAACTAAGAAACTTCTTCAGTTCTGAAGAAGCTTCTTGGATGAGGAGCTAAATGTCTTCAAAGAAAAATGTCCAGTTGAAAAAGCATCTTTGGGACAACCATCACCTGGAAGACTGTGAATCTCCATAGACAGATGAAGAGGTCTACTCTCTTTTCTCCTTTTAACAGAATAATAGAGTTGGAAGGGACCTTGGATGTCTTCTTTTCCAGCCCCCTGCTCAGGCAGAAGACCCTAGACCATTTCTAACAGATGGGAGTCCAATCTCTTCTTGAAAGTCTCAAGTGATGGCGCTCCCACAACTTCTGAGGGCAAGCTGTTCCATTGGTTCTCACTGTCAGAAAGTTTCTCCTAATTTTTAGGTTGAACCTCTCCTTGTTCAGTTTCCATCCATTATTCCTTGTCTGACCTTCAGATGCTTTAGAAAATAGCTTGACCCCTTTCTCTCTGTGGCAGCCCCTCAAATATTGGAACCCTGCTATCATGTCTCTCCTGGTCCTTCTCTTCACTAGACTAGCCATGCCCAGTTCCTGCAACCGTTCTTCATATGTTTTAGTCTCCAGTCCCCTAATCATCCTGGTTGTTCTTCTCTGCACTCTTTCTAGAATCTCAACATCTTTTTGTAATGTGGTGAACAGAACTGGATGCAATACTCTAGGTGTGGTCTTACTAAGCCTTTATAGAGTGGTATTAGTACCATTCACAATTTCTGGAGGCAAATTGTTCACCTGATTAATTGTTCTTACTCTCAGGGCATTTCTCCTGAGTTCTAGGTTGCTTCTCTCCTTGATTAGTTCCCATCCCTTGTTTCTTATCTTGCCTTTGGGAATCCTGATCCCTCATCTCCAAGGTCCGTGATAATACTCTGCTCTTGAATTTAAGTTTCTATGGCTAAATATCATCCTCTCAGTAAAGAAATAATACCTGTGGGACTTTGTAGGTGCCCAACATGTTTGAAATGAGGATGGACAAGTCAGCGTTGGCCCCTTCAAGAACGGCGAGCGTGCTTTTCTGCTTTCCACACCTGTAGTTGGGAATGTTGGCCTCCCCATCTGAAAGCAGGTCCAGAAGAGCATCCAAAGTGATTTGCTCACTGAAATAGTGTTCATAGATATTGTAGCCCAGAGTGATGTTAAGTAAGAGACTCCTAGAGTCCTGGTTGAACTGGTGGACAGCAGAAAGGAAGGAGAGCATTTTCCAGTATTTGGTGTATTGTCCCCTGCACATATAAACATATTAGGAAATGAATCCAAAGAACATTTTGCTGAAATACTATTCAATATTCTACTTCACCCACTATCAAAGAGTTCTTATGTGACAATTAAAGCGTCCCTAAAAATATTAATATAGAAAAATAGTCAAGGTAATAAATTGTAGTATTAAAAGTTTTAAAATCTTGTTTCAAAAGTACTATCTCAGTTTATAACAAGAACAGAAAGTCAATTTTATGAACAGATTGATGACATTTCATAGCATTTTACAATGGATTATTTAACTCTCCCCTATTAAGGATGGTTGATATGCTGAGATAGCAATATACTGACTTCATGTTATCTCTAAACAAATCTAATTATTATTGGCTTTTGCTGATTCTCCTTTGAAGTTGGACGAAGAATTCAATCTAGTTTAAAGAGAGATATTCTCTCTTTCTCACTCTTTTCTAAAATCATCTTCCCCAGCTTTTAATATTTGGAAATTTTACCTATTCATCAATATTAAATATAGAATCATAACGCTGGAAAGGATCCTTAGGAGAACAATTCCACTGTCTAATTTCTTTGATGTAAACATAAGCCAAGCACACAATTGTGATCATCAGGATCTTTGCATTAGAGCTATAGTTTAGAATTTCATTTTTGTTGAGCTTGGTAGCATTAAATATTTGACATAAATTCATAAATGAGAATCATTGTATGGACTATTTCCTAGTATGATTTGATTGTTTATTGTACCCTATGACTATCATTAAGTGTTGTACCCTATGATTCTTGACCCTTGACGAATGTATATTTTCTTTTATGTTCACTGAGAGCATTTGCACCAAGACAAATTCCTTGTGTGTCCAACCACACTTGGCCAATAAAAGAATTCTATTCTATTCATACACTTGCAAAATCAGTGAACGAGTACATTCTTAACTGTGATTCTTTCATCTCAATATCTATGGAGATTCTCAATCATCCAAGTCATGGTTGTCCCAAAGGTGTTTTTCAAAAGGCAATTGGACTTTTTTTGTTTTTTCTTTGAAAATGTTTCACTTCCCATCCAAGGAATGTCTTCAATTGCTTCTTCAGTGACATGATAGCAGTGCTCCAATATCTAAGGGGTTGCCACAAAGTAGAGGGAATCAAGCTATTCTCCAAAGCAGCTAAAGGCAAGACAAGGAAAAATGGACAAAAACTAATCAATGGAAAGAAACAACCTAGAACTAAGGAGAAATTTCCAGACAGACAGAACAATTAATCAGTGGAATGACTTGCTTCCAGAAGTTGTGAATGTTCCAACACTGGAAGTTTTTAAGACAAAATTGGACAACCATTTGTCTGACATGCTATTGGGTTTCCTACCTGAGCAGGAGGTTGGACTAAAAGACCTCCAAAATCCCTTCCAGCTCTGTTATTCTATATTCTGTTGCCTTTTGAAAAGCACCTTTGGGACTTTCATCTCAACAGTAAATCTTAGTATAGAACAGGAATTGTGAAGGTCGTCCCATCACCAGTTTAAGGAGAAAATAGATTATTTCTATGTCATTTTCAGGAATCAAGATCACTTTGAGGATGACTGTCTTCTTGTCTTCAGGGGCCAGAGGGGAGTAAGGAGGGACCACTCCATACTCCATAGGCCCAAGGTAGTTCTGCTTAAAGGAAGTGAAGAAAGGGACTGTTTGTTCTGCATGTTGAAATGATAGCAAAGATCTCCACTTTGATCATCTTACTTGATAGGTGTCGAGGAACCTCATCAACTGCAGTGTGTAAAATAGGTCCCCAAGATATAATAGGACAGAAAGAGAGCATAAGTAGCAGTTCAAGGGGACAATACCTGGTCATTTTCAGAGGGCTGGAACTGACTTACAAGGATAACTGAATGGAAGGAGTTGTGTTGAAGCTAAATGGTAGAAACCTAGCCTGGGTTGCAGAGATTATCCCACTAAGGAGATAATCTCCTGGCTTGTAATAATTCTGCGAATAAACTTCTTCCTGCTCCAGAGTCAAGAGGCATTTGGCTTTGCGCTGCTGAGAAGCTGCCTGAGGCCACAAAAGCAGCACCAGGAGAAGTAGCAGCAACATGACTTCCTGGCTTGATTCACCGTGATGCATTGCAAACGTCTTCTCAAAGAATGAGAAGAACGGGTCGAGGAAATAAAAGCTGCCTTCCAAAATACAAGCTTCACTGGCTTTCCTAATTCAGGGGCCAGACAAGGATTCACATCTGAAGAGGAGGGGAATAAACACAACCCCTGCCTCCCTTACAAAGCTTCCCATGCTCCCTTTTTCTCCATAACCATTTATCAATGAACCTTTCTGATGAGAAGATGTAATGCAGGATTACTCTGGTGCCTGGCTTTGACATCAAAACATGTTTTGGATGTGCTTGTTGACCAATTTACTCAATAATTCCAGAAAGGTCTCTTGAGACTTAATAGGAAGACAACAAATACAACTCAATGATTAGAATAATTGTAAAGAATGGAAAATCCCCTCTAGAAACTTTAAAATATTCAGCAGGATGGTGCCCAAAGGGAGAACTTGCAGATGTGGCTTCAAACTTAGAAAATTATAATTTGACCCCAAACTTGAAACTGAACAGTCTTGCAACAATGCACATTTATCTCCTGTCCATGTTCTTCTGTACAGCTGTACAACTGAAAAAGAAAGGTTCACGCGTACCCAAAATTTATGTTGCTAAGTGAGACATCTGATAAGGGAGTTTTGCCCCATTTTACAACCTTTCTTGGCACCGTTGTTAAGTGAATCACTGCAGTTGTTAAGTTAACAATACAGTTATTGAGAAAATCTGGCTTCCTCGTTAACTTTGTCAGAAAGTTACAAAAGGTAACAGATAACAGATAATCAGGGTTGGAAGGGACCTTGTAGGTCATCTAGTCCAACCTACCCCACCCAAGTGGGAGACCCTACACTATTTCTGACAAATGGCAGTCCAATCTCTTCTTGAAAGTCTCAAGTGATGAAGCTCCCACAACTTCCGAGGGCAAACTGTTCCATTGGTTGATTGTTCTCACTGTCAGAAAGTTTCTCCTTGTTTCCAGGTTAAATCTCTCCTTGTTCAGTTTCCATCCATTATTCCTTGTCTGGCCTTCAGGTGTTTTAGAAAATAGCTTGACCCCTTCCTCTCTGTGGGAGCCCCTCAAATATTGGGACACTGTTATCATGTCTCCCCTAGTCCTTTTCTTCACCAGACTAGCCAAGCCCAGTTCTTTTTTTAAAAATTTTTTTTATTGATTTTCAAAGACAATACACAAACAAACAAAACATAAAACATAAAAACATAAAACATCTTTTCTGAAAGCTGCTTGATCCCGGGTTACAACTCTTCATACAGACACAAATTCAAATTCATATTCATTTTATATACCGTTCCATATCTTATTACCATTTTCAATTTTCTATATAGCTTCTCCCCTCTTTTAACTTTCTTAGTTTTATTTTATTTATCTCATCTCAGTTCAAATCATAATACTTATTATTCTTTGTCTGTTCTGTTTCCAGCTATCCATTTATCTTTTCTCTTTAAACAAAACTTCTGTACACTGATTGGAGTATGACACCTTTAACTCTTTCCCCTAAATTTATAATACTTAATATAATACATAACTTGCATTGGGATTCTGTTTAGTACATTCTAAAATTACACAATGTATTTTATAAGAAAAGAAAAAAGAAAAAAATTTATAGGTATATGATGTAGTTAAAACAACTATCAATGCCAATACAAATCTAATCATAAATATTAATATTCATTTATATCTTAAACATTTTACACGTTACTTTTCAATTAAATATCATAGTTTTATGGGAATACTTATACTTTCCATAGTTATTTCCTCCCCACATCACATATTTTAAATCATTATATCATTAAAATGTTCCCATTTCTCCTACTTCAATTCTCTCATTTATTTCATTACCTTCTTTTTCTTCACAAAGATTTCACTAAATTACACTAAATGTTCTATCCCATTTTTGGTTACATGTTGTTTCCAATTTTCTAACATTATTTCTAAATACAAATTTAAAAATACAATCTTATGTACCTTTACAGAATCCCCTTTTCAATTAAATTTACCCATTGTCTCTAAATGAATTTTGTTTCTTTACATCTTGCTCCCTACCATTGAGGCTTCTCATCCCTTCCTTTCTTCTCTTTCATCCCTTCCTTGCTTATTCTTCTCCTTTCCCCTTTTACCCCCTTGTCTCTCCACCTCCCTTTTCCTCTTCTGCTTTCCCCCTTTCTGTTGTTTTCTAACATTGTATCCACTTTTCACCTTATTTTTCTCTGTTTTGGTTGTTTTTTCAAATCTTAAAGTCCCCTTTTTCTTTTCCTCTTTCTCCTTTCCTTCCCCAAATAGAGTCACTTGTTCATCAAAGATGGCTTCTTCTTTATCCCAGTTGTCCTGCTGCACAGTCAGTTTTTCATAGGTACAAACCGCCATTTCTAAAAATTGAAAAAGAGTGCCCAAAGAATCTTTCCCTTCTTGTTCTTCTTTTTTGTATTTTTGGTATTCAATTTTCAATTCATCCACAAGTGATGCCATTCTAGAGAGAAAAAGTTTTTCCAAGACAACCACCCAAGTGCTTTTAATCAAAAATAATTCCCAAAAGTTCCAAAGTCACCAAACAATCCAAATAAGCTGTTTCTTTTAATACTTTTGTCTTTCTTCCGTTTCTCTTTCTGGGGTTGCTGTTTACTCACAAAGTTACAATTAAGATATATCTTTTAGAAGTCTTATTAATATTTAATAGCTCTTTAGAATTCTAGGCAATCTCCTCCTTATTTTCAAATTCTGCTCCAATTTTTTTTTCTCTCCCTTCCCACTTACAGCAAAAAAGATTTTTTAAAAAAAGTATTCAGAAATCCTTATCCCTTTAGCATTTAATTACCTCCAATGCGGATTTTCTGATTTCTCTTGCAGTTCCATTCGCTGTCACGTTAGGAAGGAGAGTGAAAAAAAAACACTTTTCCTTTTAATTTCCATTCGCCGCTTGTAAAGCTCTGGAAACGATGTATCTTTGGCAAATTTTAAGTTCCAGGGTACTTTCACTGTTACTTTATCCCACTCAGCAAAAAACACTTTCACTTCTTCACAGCTCCTCCTACACTTTCTTTTTCTGGCTGAGCTCTTCTATGTGGTGGCCATTTCTGACCGCCGCTCAGCTGCCTTCGGAAAAGGGGGTTTAGCCAGCTAGGGAAGAGAGGTGCGATATCTCTCGACCCTGCCAGGTCCCCCCTGTCTTCGCCACCTTCTACGGAGGTGAGTAGCCCCAAAGCCGGATGGCTCGGAGCACTCGGGCAGCGAGCACAGGCAGAAAACGCGCACAGTCGTAGATTCCTGCCTGCCCCGAAGCGCTGCAAACCGGAAATCTCCCAAGCCCAGTTCTTCTAACCGTTCTTCATATGTTTTAGTCTCCAGTCCCCTAATCATCCTGGTTGCTCTTCTCTGCACTTTTTCTAGAGTCTCAACATCTTTTTAAAAATGTGGTGAATAAAACTGGATGCAGTACTCTAGGTGTGGTCTTACTAAGGCTTTATAGAGTGGTATTAGTACCTCACTTGATCTCGATTGTATCCCTCTGTTATTCAACTTAGCATTGCATGGGCTTTTTTGGCTGCTGCTGCACACTGCTGGCTCATATTTAGCTGGTTGTCCACTAAGACTCCAAGATTCCTCTCACAGTTACTGCTATTGAGCCTGGTTTCACCCAGTCCATATGTGTACTTTTGGTTTTTCTTGCCTAAGTGTAGGACTTTACTTTTCTCTACATTATCCTGGGATATGGCATCCATCATAAATATGAGAGAGTTGTCAAGCACCTAAATTTTGATCACTTGACCATGGGAATGCTGCAACGGTTGTAAGTGTAAAAAATGGTCACATGTCACTTTTCCCAGTACCATTGTAACTTCAAACAGTCATTACATGAATTGTTCTAAGTCCGTAATGGCGAACCTATGGCACGCATGCCAGAAGTGGCATGCAGAGCCACTATCATGCCCTTGTTGGAGTCTGAGAGGGAGATTGAGCAGCTGACAGGGAGTAGGTGTGCGCATCTGGTGGCTGTGGAGGAAACTGGGGAAGGGCACAGGCCGGCTGGGCATTCAGAGGAAGACCCAGGGACATCCCCTCTTCATCCTAGGGCACACAGGGAGGAATGGAGAAGGGAGCAACATTGTTTATGGGGGAGGAAAGGGCCCTGATTCCCTTCATGGGATGCAGCTGGGAACACTGCTTTAAAAGGCAAACTGAACATGGCAAAGTTGCTGGAAGCAAAGTGTGCATGATCGTTGTCGAGGCTTATCTGGGTTTTGGCGTCCTCCCAACTGTGGGTGCTGTGTTACCTTTTGGAAGTCTGCAATTTATCATCCTGGCTTGTTGTGTTAATTATTTCAGCGTGGTTTGTGTTGGTTTTTTAATTTCTACTTATCTTTACTTTGGGTTTGGACTGCATTTCTTCCCTTTGTAGACAGTTTTTGCTAGAGTTTGATCTCCAGCTGAGGATAACTAGACATTGGGGGCCAAGTTGGAGGCATTAAAGGGAATTTATCTACTTTGGTGACTTTGTTATTTTTGTGTCACACCCTGGCTCATCACAGCCACTTCTGCTGGCATACAAGAAGTTGCCTGGAAGAGCCCCACTGTGCATGTGCGCACGCCGCCTGCCTGCCTGCTGATTGTTGGGTATATGGCGCACATGTGCGGGAGCAGGGGTGCACAGGAGATGCATGTGCATGCGCAGAATCACATGGGGCATGCAGGGGGGTCTCGTGTGCACGCACAGATGCATGGGGTGCATGGGATGATCATGCATGCATGCACAGAGATGCATGGCATACAGGGTGATCATGCTTACATGCGCAGAGACACGTGGCCCACAGAGTAATTGCATGTGCATGCACAGGGGGCATGGGGTGTGTGCGAACATTGCCTTCTTGGAGCCCAATAAGGTGAGCCATCACTGTTCTAAGTCAATGACTACCTGCAATCTTTTTAACTGGTTTTAACTGCCAAGAGGAGGGGATGGCTCAGTGGCTAAGATGCTGAGCTTGTCAATCAGAAAGGTTGGCAGTTCGGTGGTTCGAATCCCTAGCACTGTGTAATGGAGTGAACTTCTGTTGCTTGTCCCAGCTTCTAACAACCTAGCAGTTCGAAAGCATGTAAACATGCAAGTAAAAAAACAGGGACCCCTTTGGTGGGAAGGGAACAACATTCTGTGAACCTTCAGCATTTAGCCATGCTGGCCACATGACCACGGAGATGTCTTCGGACAGTGCTGGCTCTTCAGCTTTGTAACGGAGATGAGCACCACCCCTTAGAGCCAGGAACGACTAGCATGTATGTACAAGGGGAACTTTTACCTTTATCTTTAGCTGCCAAGAAATAAGGTATTGTGAGATTGAACCTTGAAAACTGAATAAGGAAAACTCCTGTCCTTTATCAGTGAATTAATTAAGGCTGAGGCTCTTTGAGTTGTGTGAACCTTAATGAAGTATTTATTTGCCTCTCATGCCGAAACAGCAGGTAACAATGAGCAAAATATATTAAAGTCAGCTCTGGCTTGCGTTGCAACCCAGAGCTATATTTATACATCTCATTCATTATGTATGTCAGCTTTGAAATTCAGCTGCCACATTTTTTTAGAGATTTAGAGGAGTTGAAAAGTTTAAGGTTATTCTGTATGTTGTATTAAGAATTTCCAGTTGCAGTTAATTGGTTCTCGTGATTTATGAAGTGTAGATGTGGGAGGAGAGAAGGGAGGAGAGAAAGTGGATTCTGTGTAACGTGCGAAAAAACTTTTACTTGGGAAATTGCTTTTGACATGCCAAATCTGTTTCTAATAAATCAATTGGAGAGATAATGTCTCAGAGTGATTGATATCATGGATACTTTCTGGATGCCTGACATTTATTTCCCAAGTCACACTTTTAATTTTTGAATGGGTTTGGCTGATGCCCCGGAGTTCTTTTCCCAGAAACGGAGAAAGAGCAGCAATCAGCCAAAGTTGGAGATGTGCAGGGGGGACGTGTGGGGGCCCTCCCTCCGGAGCATTAATTGAACCTGCCAGCCCTTGTTTGGAGGAGTTGATGGATGCTTTCAGGATGGCAGTAGGAGAAAGAGATTTCGGAGCTATACCGAAGCATTTCAACTCAAGAAGTTGTTATAACCCAGAGGTAACCCAGCTCTCTGAAGAGAAATCTTTCTCTAGCCCCAGGCATATGGCTATTCTGTCAGATTGGAGGGAAGAGAGACAATTGGGGTCAGAATTCTCTCAAGAAGACCAGATTATTCCTGGAAGTCCATCAGGGGCAGATTTACATCAACAGTTCCAGAATTTAAAGGTGACAGGTTTGGTCTCACAGTCTGTTTGGACAGGTGGAAGCTTGAGACCACCCAGATTCACTTACCCAAGTATCGTGAGGAACAAGGAGTCAATACAGATGCCAGTTGGAGGAAGCCAGAAAGAAGCATCAACTAACAGAGGTATGTTGCAGCCTCAGAGCAATCCCCTCATTTTCCAGAAGGAATTTTGCCTCCTGCAGAGAGTATCCCTCCAGGGTGGGGATTTTATCCAGGCCAGGAGTGGATTCAATGCCAATGGCAGCCAGCACCAACACAGCCCTGGTCTGAAAGGGGTTTGCCCAGACAGCAGACAGCAGCTACATCCCCTCCACCCAACCAGGGAACCAGGCCACACCTATCTTCCTCCTGGCAACAAGAATTGCAGCCCCAACCAGAAGTGAGACCACAGGGACCCCTATTCCAGAGAGGCACCATCCAGCCAGGATTCAGGGGTCCTACTCAGCCTATGTACGCCATCCGGCCTGTTCCTTCCATTCCAGTACAACCTGCAGGGGCCTGGCATGTGCCACCTCCACAACCACGACCCAGGCTGGACCGAATACCCTTTGAGGCTGTATTCTATGGCCGTCACGAACATTTCAATTACTTCCTCACTCAAATCGGATCCCATATAGAACAATTTGGAGATCAATGTGCCACAGAGCGTGATTTGGTTATGGCCATAACAAATGGGATGAATGAAGGGGATGCTTCAGACTGGGTGGCCCAACTACACAACGAACAAGCCCCTGAATTATATGATGGATTTATGGGATTTATTCAATTATTAAGACTCAGATTTGAAAATCCAGACAGGGTAGCAGAGAATGAAGAGAAGTTAATGGAAATGAGGCAAGGCAAGCAACCATTGTCAGAATTCATTTGGGACTTTAGAAGGGTCACAAGCCACCTCATGGATTGGCCTGAAAGAATGACTTTACACTATTTTAAAAAAGCCATTGATCCAGAAGTAAAGTAGGCCTGTGAAATTAGGGGAATCCCAGAGACCTTACAGTCGTGGTATGCCGCCTCCCTCAGCTTAGATCACAGCATCAACCCACACAGGAAACCCCTTCTGGCAGCCCCACCTAAGAGAATTGTGGTGAGGAGACTGCCAACCGGACCAGCCGAACCTGCTCATACCCGACCCACCAGGGTGCTGAAATGTTACTGATGTGGCCAAGCTGGACATAGGACAGCAGACTGTTTGGCCCCTGCTCCTGTGCCACAAGCTCCACAGTTGAAGTCTAATCCAGCTGTTAGAGGTCGGAAGAATCAAGGAAGACATCTGGGCAGGGACAGGTTTGCCAAACACAACTGGGAAAGCCCCCTCTGCGCAGATGGGAGCAACAGACCACCGGACCGAAACCACATCCCTGAGAACCTGTCCTGTGAAGATGACCCATTGGTAAGTGATCCCATCATACCTTTTACAGTCAAGGTCAAGTTTTATTTATTTTATTTTATTTTTATTTTTTATTTATTTATTTATTTGATTTGCCAATTGTTTACAAGATAATAAGTATAAATGTATACATAGTTGTGAATACATGAAATGGGTACATATAAGAAAAATAAAAGAATAAGAGAAACAATAGGACAGGGACGGTAGGCATGTTGGTGCGCTTATGCACGCCCCCTACAGACCTCTTAGGAAAGGGGTGAGGTCAATAGTAGACAGTCTAAGGTTAAAGTTTTTGGGGTTTGGGGAAGAAACTACAGAGTCGGGTAGAGTATTCCAGACATTGACCACTCTATTGCTAGTGGTACCAAACACGGGGGAGGCTGGGGAGTTAGAAGCTGTCATTGATACTGGCTGTTCTAGATGTCTTATTGGACTCTCCATCATTGAACAATTGGGCATAAAGACTAACCCGCTAAAATGCCCAATCAAATTTGAGCAAGTGGATGGAACCTCAAATGGGAGGATGAATTCAGAAAAATCCTCATTGGACTGGGCCCATTGCCCCCTCTTCCACCCACTACAAAGCCACCAGTCAGCTCGAACCCAGAGCCTGAGCCAGCATCCATGGCATCCCACCTTCTTCCAGATAACCCCCAGGTACCTGACCAATACAAAGATTTGGCTAAAGCATTCAGTGAAGAAGAGTGTAATGTTTTACTTCCCCATCGAGCCACTGATTGCGCCATAGAATTCGAGCCCGGGGTGAAATTACCAAAACCAAAAATGTATTCCATGACGCCTGCTGAAATGACTGAATTAAGGAAATGCATCGACAGCAATTTGGAACAAGGTTTTATTGACCCTGCCAAATCAAGATTAGCTGCCCCCGTGTTGTTCAGAAGAAAGATGGAGGATTGAGATTTTGTGTTGACTTTAGACGCGTGAACGCAGTATGCATCAAAAACATGTATCCTCTCCCTCTTATGAAGGATTTATTGAACCACCTGTTGAAGGGCAAAGTATTCACCAAACTAGATCTCTGGGAAGCTTACTACCGGGTCCACATCAAAGAGGGAGATGAGTGGAAAACTGCTTTTAACTGCCCTCTGGGTAGCTTCCAATTCAAAGTCATGCCTTTCAGACTTCAGGGGGCTCCTGCAGTGTTTATGCAGCTCATCAATGAGGTGCTACACCCTCATCTTTACCAGGGGGTCCTCGTGTACCTGGGTGACATCCTTATCTTCAGCGAAACCATGGAAGAGCATGTTCAATTGGTCCGACAGGTTCTAGAAAAACTTCTAGCTGCCAAATTACACGTGAAACTCTCAAAATGTGAATTCCACAAAGAGTCGCTACTTAGACTACTGAATATCCAACCTGGGGATTGAAATGGACCCTGGAAAGGTGAAAGTGGTGCTGGACTGGCAACTCCCCAGAACCCAAAAACAACTTCAAAGTTTCTTGGGGTTTGCCAACTTCTATAGACAATGGAGATTTTGCAGTATCCTTCCCCTGCCACACCCTCCAAGCCATGCCCACCAAGCCA
>NW_020718671.1:2974-18284 GCF_900518725.1 Notechis scutatus
TTGTAAATGTATTAACAGCGGCTAGGATTGTATTTGCTAAAAATTGGAAAAATGAGAAAATACCATTACAGGAGGAAATTATTAAGAAAATATTGGAATGTGCTGAAATGAGTAGATTGACATTTGAAATTAGAGTACAAGAGGATAAACAATTTCATAAAATCTGGGACCTTTTTTATCAATGGTTAGATAATAAAATACAATAATAGAATACTTAGAATTTTAGAAAATAATGAATATATAAAGATGTATTTCTTTTTTTGTTATTATATTTACAAAATGTTTTTAGGATAGATTTGGGGATGATTATATGAATTGTTATATAATAAACTAAGTAAATTATAGTTATCTCGCAAAGTATGAATGAACAACATTATAGTCAAATGACTGACTGATAGTGATACTAGGGTATTCAATTTTTGATTGATAATATGAGTTATTATGCAGTGTAACTATAATTGAGACTATGAAATGGATGCACAAAAAATTTGTAAACCAACCGACACACTGCTTGTATATTTATGAAAGAAAGTTGGATGTTTTTATGTTTTGTTTGTTTTTGTTTGTCTCTAAAAACCAATAAAACTTGTTTTTTAAAAAATAAGTTTTATTGTTTTTTGTAAAGTTTTGTTATGTAATAGTTTTTGATTAATATTTTAAAATGTAACAATCTACTTTGTGTACCTTTTTATTATTTAAGCATTAAAGACATGACATAACAAACTACCTTTTGTTTGGGTATATCTTTTTTATATACTTAAAGTCATTAGGGCAAAGAAGTGATGTTGAGTTGGCCACCCCTAGCCGGTTACATGATCATCGAACTACGCCCACCCAGTCACATGACCACCAAGCTATGACCACCCAGTCACATGACCACCAAGCCAAGCCCATCAAATAACAAGACAATCAAGCCACACCCACAAATTAGGCCATGCCCACAAAACCAGTTGTTAAGAAATTTGAATCCCACTCCTGAAAAAAGGTATATGTGTTCCTCATAATATTTACAGTTATTCACGATGTACTCTCTAATCAGGTGGAAAATGATTATGAACAAGAACAACAATACTGATGGTTACATGGAGTAATAGTGCATTAGATTTACTTCTCTGTATAGCCATTGGGGTATGGACACACCCCAGATCAAGAGTCAGGCTGAATGCAGACATTCCATCTAGTGGTGAGATTCAAAAAAAATTACTACCGGTTCTGTGGGCATGGCTTGATGGGCGTGACAGAGGAAGGATACTGTAAAATCTCCATTCCCACCATACTCCAGGGGAAATATCTTGTCTCAGGCAATATTTATCTTCTCAAAATGCCTATGATAAGGAGTTAAACACTACAAAGGCTTCCATACAAAGTTTTTTTTTCATTGGATTATATCAGGCATCCTCAAGGTATAACTCACAGTTATGTTGAAATTCATCTAATGTCCAATCTTTGCACTGTCGTCTTCATAGTGTGAAAAGATAGTTATCTTCATGCCATAATGATTCAGCAAGGGAAGCTCCAGAAGAATGAACAACCCCCACAACCCAACCAGAGGTCAATTCAGTGACCAATCAGGCGTACAGATGTGACCACATGACATGAACTACATCTCCCATGAGACATTAACTATATTTCCCATGAGGCATTCCCTTAAGGGGACAGCTCTCATTCCCAAACTAACTATATACTGTTTAACCAGCACACTCCTCACATGGAATTATAAATTCCACTACCAACTAACTATCAACTAAAGTAACCATTAGATAGTAACATAGCATCAAACAATGCAATGAGATAGATACAAAACATGCAAAGCTTGAGGTTCAATCTTCGAGTTCGGCAGTAGCTTTCCTCCCCACCATGCATTGTGGTGCAGTGCACGTCGATATCGTGAAGTGCACTTCTTTCCTTGGGACATCAAAAAGGTCAAAGAATGCAGACCTGGTCAGCAAGCGATTGCTCTGAGGATCACAGTTATGCATACATCTTCACAGCTTCTTCTGGGCATCCATTAGGGTAGACGTTGGTTAAACAGATCTGATGACATGAACAAGGGGATAGTGTGTTACTGTACACAGTTGACACTCGCCGCCAACTCCAGTTGTGTCTAGGTAAGCTTTCTTTGATGTCTGAGGTCATAGGCTTTCTGAGATACCCCTGCCTCTTTGGAATTTTGGACATCCTATTATGGGTTTTGGGAACCAAGCTCCACATTTATGTCAAAGGTGAGTGGAGGATTCAAGTCTTCTGGCAGATCAGAGACATCTGTCATGGCTGAAGAAGCTGCCATGCTTTAAATTAGCAAAGGGAGAATTTTAGAAAATTTAGTGGTTTTCCGTGCAATTCCCCTTTTTCCACTAGGATGCACTGCAAGCGGGTAGCTGAACTAAGGAGAATCCATTGAAATTCACTACTTGACCACTGGGGTGATTTGCAAGTGGGTAGCTGAATTTAGGAAACTCCATTGAATATTTTAATTTTGGTGAGCTTATCCTCAAATATAAAGAGTAGTTAGAATCAGAAGGATGTGTCCACCAGTTAAATCAGACTAAAAGTGTTATGAAAAATGAATTGGAAATCCTACTGTGTGGTGGTGATGAACATATTATTGCTGAGGTAATATATACCTAGTTAAATCTAGTGGGCCATACAATGGAGTCTTCCTGAATATTGAGCAATTTTGAAGAAAAAGAATTTGGGTCTATCCATCCAACTTTGACTTTTTAAAATGTGTTATTTGAATATTAACCCAGTTGAAAATATCAAATTCAGCAATTATACGTCCATCATCATCAAAGGATACATTTTCTCCAGCACTGTTTTTATACTTCTCAGGAACTTGTGTAGCTAAAATGGGGAGATGGTGGAGAGACATGATGTTATAAAATACTGTACTTTTTAGAATAGTCCTATCAAAGTTGAAAACTATGAGTAATGGAATGCAGAGGACAAGAATTAAACACCCTAGTACACTCATGGTACTCATTCCAATTAGGAGAAAGAGGAGGAGGGAGGGAGGAAAGGAAAAGGAGGGGAACAGTGTCCAAATGAACTGGACAAGTGTGTGATGACAGGGTATCAGAATTGGAAAACTAGTTGCATTTAATATAATAAAAGTTTATTTCTTCAGAAAATTTTACTCTCTCTAAGTCTAAAAGCATAGCTTCAAAACATAACATTTTCATCAAATTTATTCATCAGAAATTTAATATAAAAATAATAAAACATGAAGAGCATATGAACTAAATGAGACAAAAAAAGAATCTCAATCTGTATTAGTACTAGTTCCATTGAGGCAAGATAGGTCCATCTTGCAAAGAAATGGCTGTTTAAAATGTGGAAGCCTAAACTCACATTGGGTAAGAGTTGGGCATTCTCATTGATTTCCTTCACAGCAAATGCCAAGGCCAGGATATGCTGGTAATTTTGAGTAAACATCCTATATCACGGGCAATTGTTGGGGTTAAATCATAGTTTTGAATGCAAATTCTATCTAGACATAACCATATCTATGATATATAGAGCCTCGGTGGTGCAGTAGTTAGAGTGCTGTACTGCAGGCCACTTCTGCTGACCATCAGCTGTTCAAATCCCACCCGGCTCAAGGTTGACTTAGCCTTCCATCCTTCCGAGGTGGGTAAAATGAGGACCCAGATTCTTGAGGGCAATATGCTGACTTTGTAAACTGCTTAGAGAGGGCTGTAAAGCACTATAAAGTGGTATATAA
This sequence comes from Notechis scutatus, assembly GCF_900518725.1. The sequence continues at coordinate 6,699 of NW_020718671.1, forward strand.
GTCTAAGTGCTATTGCTATATCAACAGCTCATCCGTGGAAAACAGCCCTTCAAGTCAACTGTATGGATCAATTATAAAAATATTTTCTCAAATCAGGTTTGGAAATTATTAAATCACAGAGTTATTCTCATGGATACACCTGGTCAGTTTCACAAACCAATTTATAACATGCTTTATTTTCTTCACAGATATTATAGTGACTAAATATCAAAACATACACTATAGAGAAGTAATCTAATTTTTGCCAACTTTGAACAATATAATCAGAGCAATGAAACTGCTTTCTTTAATATAGAGAATTTCTATAATGTAGGGAACAATGATGTTCTTGTACTTCCATTAAACAAATTCTATTTGGATGTGTTTTATTATTATACTTTTCATGTGTCCTATCATCTCTCTCATAATATTTTTTTAATTACATTGAGTCAGTGTTAACTGTTCGCAAGTGTTTGAAGAAGTCTATGCAAGGTTTTGGCAAGGTTTTTCAGAAGTGGTTTACCATTGCTTCCTTCCTAAGGTTGAAAGAGACAGTGGCTGAAAGTCAGCCACTTGATTTCATGCCTAAGATTGAAATAGAACTCAGGCTCTCCTATTTTCTAGACTGGTGGTTAAACCACTACACCAAATTGGCTCTTTCCTCAAAATCTATATCCGCTGTATTTTCGCATACTTTAATTAACACCATTGGATTTAGTGAAATGTAGAGTTATAATTATGGGTACGAGAATTCTTGTAAAATCATTGAAAATTTGCTTCCTCATCTCTACTATTTATCTTTTTCACCTCTACCAAGCATACATCATAGCATTTTATGTCTTAAACCCAAGGTAGCTTACATAAGTTCATAAAAACTTTCTTCAGAAGGTGGTATTTCATAACTTATTGGACTTGAAAAAATGTGGATCTGAGAGAAAATGCCTGCAACAATGAAATGGCCTGGCTGGTGATATTTGTGGAGAATAGAAAGAGGTTCACCAATAGGGCACTTTGTGTGGAGCATGAAGCAGAGCTTCTACAGCTATCATCAGAGCCACAAATATTGCACTTGGACTGAGAGTGTTTTTGCTTTCCTCCAACATGCTTGCTCCCTTATTGATATTAAAAAGTAGTTCGTTCCAGTGACACCCTCAGATGATCTGATGCTATATCTATTACCAATAATGACAGTAGTGCAGCTTTGCTAGTCTCTTGCTTCAGTTTTGCTTGAAGCATGAAATATTAATATAGTTAACCTTTGTATTTCCCTCCAATCCTGAAGGAATGTTTGTGGACCAGGAAGAGATCCTATGGATCATGGTTATTTAATAGTTATGGTCAGATTGAGGAATTATGTCTAATTTGGAATTTTGTGTTCACAATAATCTTTTCAGAACTCAACATATTGATGATTATTATTGAGTCTGTCATCTGTACCTCTATAATTGTCTGGTTTGGTTCTCCAACCCAACAAAACAGACACAGACTTCAGAGAGTAATTAGGACTGCAGAAAAAACAATTACTACCAACCTGCCTTCAATCAAGGATCTGTATACTGCACAAGTCAAAATGAGGGCTGTGAAAATATTTACAGACCCCTCATATCCTGGACACAAACTGTTTCAACTCCTACCCTCAAAATGATGCTATATAGCATTGCACGCCAGAACAACTATACACAAGAACAGTTTTTCCCAAACACCATCACTCTGCTAACAAATAACTCCCTCAACACTATCAAACTATTGACTAAGTCTGCATTAAATATTATTATTAATCCTCTCATCCTTCCTTTCACCCATCTCCTCCCACTTATGACTGTATGACTGTAACCTTGTTGCTTGTATCCTAATGATTTTTATTGATTGTTTCCTGTTATGATTTGCTTATTGTACCCTATAATTATTAAGTATTCATGTTTTATGAATCTTGACTTGATGAATGTATCTTTTCTTTTATGTACACTGAGAGCATATGCACCAAGACAAATTCCTTGTGTGTCCAACCAGACTTGGCCAATAAAGAATTCTATGCTATTCTATTTATCACAGCTCAGCTAGTATAATCTTAATTTCTGAATCATAAGAAATGTAATTGCCTTTACTAAAGGAAAATCAGAAAAGAAACAGTAAGTATAAAAAGTGTTCAAAAATCATATACACACACACACATACATACACAAATACATAAGTATATGTGTATATGTATATATTTATATAAACATAAATATACAACATAGATGAGAGGTGATAGATAGATAGACAGACAGACAGACAGCAACAATGACAGAAACAATAAAAACAATGTATTTGCTATATAAAATATAAAAGATTAATAAGGAAAAAAATCTAGCTGATTACACATTCACCAAGCAGATAAAACATCCAATCTTATTATTCACGTTTTATAATAGGTTCTGCTGACTGTACATCTTTATTGCGAGCAAGTTGATAAGACATTTGAAATTGGAAGACATTCACACCAAATAAACTCCTATTCATGTATTGAACTACAAAGGAGTGTCCTTCAGTCCCTTTCCTGTGATGGTTCAATACTGGTGATTGACAATTTACATTTTTATCTTTTAGAATAGTACATTTTTTTCAGGGCAAACAAGGGGCCTCAAAGAAGCATCAAGTGTAACAAAATAAATCCCAAAAGAGAAAAAGATAAAAGAGCAAAAAAATTATATAGGACATGCCATCTTGCAGAAGGAATAGAAGTTTAATTTGGAGAAGGTTGTCAAAGTTTGGCAACTTCTAAACTAGAACAATTTTTACACTTGCAATATGTGGGGAATATCTGTTGTTCTTGTGTAGATATACAATAATGATCTCATTTATAACAATCAAATTATGCATATCAAATGAATCATGTGAGCTCAGTTTTTCAGTTAAATAAGTAATCTTATGAAAGAAACAGGGCACATAAACCTCATCAAATTAAAACCTAAAGAAAGGTATATGTGCTCCTCATAATATTTACAGTTTTTTTTTACAGTACTTTTGTGAGAAGATGAGGAATGGTTCTCTAATCAGGTGGAAAATGATTATGAACTAGAATAACAATACTGATGGTTACGAGGAAGAAGAATGGACTAGCCTTGCTTCTCTGTATTGGGGTAGGGATAAACCCCAGATCAAGAGTCAAGCTGAATGGATAGTTCAGTAGTGGGATTCAAAAAAATTACTACCAGTTCTGTGCTTGGGTGTGACAGAGGAAGGATACTGTAAAATCTCCATTCCAACTCCACTCCAGGGGATGGATATGGCAAAATCCTCATTCCCTCCCAAATCCTGAGGGAAAGTTACTGCAAAATCCCATTCCCTTCCCACTCCACTTATATGCTTTCCAGCTCTGTTCTCCTGTGCAGGGCAACAAAGAAGACCTAGACAATCACCTGGAATTCAGGAGGCAGAGAATAGGTGCAGATAGGGCCAGTCAGAGGTGGTACTTGCTGGTTTTCTGAACTACTCAAAAATTCTGTTACCAGTTCTCCAGGACCTGTCAGAACCTGATTCCTTCCATGTATATAAGCAAGGCTTGTGGAGAATCTGGAATGAAGTACTGGGTGTGCTTGGATCTGAATTTGCATTTATCTATAGTCCTATCCTTTAACTGTAACTATCAACGTTAGGGCTGGTCTCAGAAAAACATAGCAAATACCAGTATCAAAATAACTAGGAATATCATATTGTACCTGGAATATTGAAGTCATTTTTCTCACAGTTCCTAAAGTTCAGCCAGTGGTGGGATTTGATTTTTTTTACTACCAGTTCTGTGGGCAGGGCTTGGTGAGCAGGGCATGGCTTGGCGGGTGTGGCAGGGGAAGGATAATGTAAACTTTCCATTCCCACCCCACTCCAGGGGAAGGATACCCATTCCCTCTCCACCCCACTAACTGCTTTCCAGCTCCTTTTTCCTGTCCAGGGCAACAAAAGAGACCCAGACAATCAGCAGGGACTTGGGAGGCAGATAAGAGATGGAGGTGGGGCCAGTCAGAAGTGATACTTGCCAGTTCTCTGAACTACTCAAAATTTCTGCTGCTGGTTCTCCAGAACTGGTCAGAACCTGCTGAATACCATCTCTGAATTTGACATGTTAATGTATTCTCAATATTATTTCACAAGCAATTAGAAGGAAAGAAAGAAAGAAAATGAAAATATTATTTCAGGAGAATAAGTAATTCATTGTTAGTGTTTTATTTATTAGAATGCAGGTGGATATCTCTGGGGTCATAATTTTTTCACTTTGTCAATTTGTTTTAAAGTCTATGGTAAGTGATATCGATAACTGCCTGGGCAATCAGAAGACTCGTGTTTGCTATGACTTCCAAGAGCTTTATTATAAAGCAGTTTGCCCTCGGAAGTTATGGGAGTGCCATCAGTTGAGACTTTCAAGAAGAGATTGGACCTCCATTTGTCAGAAATGGTATAGGGACTCCCGCTTGGGCAGGGGCTTGGACTAGATGACCTACAAGGTCCATTCCAACTCTGATTATCTGTTTGTTTGATCAGGTTTGAGTTGAATTTTGTGAATATATATGACAATGTATTTTTTTACTGAAAAATATGGAATTATAGTTCTTTCTTATCTCATTAACTGCTTTTTATCATTCAGATCAGGCCTTAGTAGAATAACAAAGCATTTGGGGAAAAAGATGCAACCCAGTAACCCTGCACTGGAAGAGAGAATAGAAAAGATCTCCACAGCCACCATGTATTTCCCCTTGGTACTCAGATAGGTTGGAAAAAAGGACAACCAGACACTGCAAAAACACAACAGGCTAAAGGAGATAAACTTGGTCTGATTAAAACTGTCTGGTAAATGCCGTGCTTGGAAAGCCACACTGAAGCCAACAATGGCAAGGAAAAGCAGGTAGAATAAGACACAGTAAAACATGACAGTAGAGCCTTCGTTACATCCCAGAATGATTTTATCTGACACTAGGTTCATATCAGCATCTGAGTATGGGGGTGAGATTATAAGCCATACAATGCAAATAACAACTTGAATGAAGAAACAGGAAACAACAATGTAATTATCTAATCGTTTGCCCAGCCATCTCCTCATCTTGGATCCTGGCATTGAAGCCATGAAAGCTAAAATCACAATGATGGTTTTGGCCAATATACATGAAATGGCTACTGAGAAGACAATCCCAAAAGCAGTTTGTCGCAAAAGGCAGGTCACCATTTTTGGCTTTCCAATGAATAATAAACTGCAAAGGAATGAGAGCACAAGGGAGATGAGAAGAAGGTAGGTGATGTTCCAGTTGTTGGCCTTGACTATGGGAGTGTCCTGGTATTTGATGAAGATCCCAAGCACTGCAGTGGCAATGCAAGCAAAGATAATTGCAATAGTGGCCAAACTGGTCCCTAATGGGTCTTCATATGACAGAAAAACTGTGTGCTTTGGAAGGCATGAATCATGGTTGTTGTTTGGATATTGTCCTTCTGGGCATAATATGCAATCATCCATATCTACAGAAGAAAATGCTGTTATTGCATGTAGAAGATTCTGCATTAATTAAGATATTAATAGAAGTAAGTGGTGTACTACTTATTAATGCTTTAATTGGAGGCTCCCATGATATTTATAAAGCTGTTGGGCAGACTGAAGACACCAATAAATCACTTCTCTAATACAGCCAAGGAAACTATATAGAATTGTACTCAATTTAAATTGACATTTACTTTTATCCCTCTTTGATGCAAAATTGGACTAATGTTGTAATTGTTGTAGTTCTTATGATAAAGTTTAGCAGATTAATATAGAACTGTCTTTATAGCCATAGATTTAAGAAGGAAAGAGATTATATAAATTAAAATGTATATGTAACGGAAGACAGCCAATATCCAAGCAAATTGAATTTAAATATAGCAATACATCCCATGTTTATTGAGGTAAAGCCTTCATTCTAAAAACCAGTGATTGTTTATAGAATCTTTTTCTCTCCCCCCCCCCCCCCCCAAAAAAATATCTTTGGACCTTTAGCTGTTGGTGCAGTAGTTAGAATACTGTATTGCAGGCTAACTCTGCCCATTGCCTGAAGTTCAATTCTGACAGGACTCAATATTGACTGGAAAGGTAATTGGAAAGTGGATAGGAAATTGTTTTGCTCATCTAACTAGACCTTATCTTTATCTTCTCTATAGAACTGGAATTTCTTTTCCTGAACAGTCTTTATACGAAATGTTTGCTTCTATACAGCTTATGCTGTTTATTTTACCTTTCTCACTTGCCATCTTCCCTTCTGGACATGGAATGCACTTAGAGCAGCAAAATGGCTTTCCTTCAATTTCACTCCTACTTGAACCTGAAGCACAATAGTCATTATACATGGAATGTGGTCTTTTCTGTAAATAGAGATGAATAAAATGAGGACTCAATCTGCTGTTTTTGAGATACTATGACCAGTGGTGGGATTCAAATTTTTTTACTAACGGTCCTTTGGTCGTGGCTTGGTGAGTGTGGCAGGGGAAGGATATTGCAAAATCCCCATTCCCTCCCCACCCCACTAACTTGTTTTCCAGCTTTGTTCTCCTGTGCAGGGCAACAAAAGAAAATTCAGCCAATCAGGAGGCAGAGAATAGATGGGGGCAGGGTCAGTCAGAAGTGGTTCGAAATTATATTATCTCCTGCCTTCCCGATTCCTTTGATGGGCTTCAGTTTGCTTACAAAGAAAATAGATCAACCGAGGATGCAATTATTACTGTGCTTCACATGGCCTTATCCCATTTGGAAACACCGGGGAATTGTGTAAGAATGTTGTTCGCAGATTTTAGTTCTGCTTTCAATACCATCATACCGCACAGATTAATAGCCAAGCTCAAAGATCTAGATTTTCCAGATTCTATTTGTTTATGGATATTGGACTTTTTAACAAATCGTCCACAAAGAGTTAAACTGAATGATTATATTTCTACTGTCAAGACACTTAGCATTGGCACTCCACAAGGTTGTGTCCTTAGTCCACTACTGTTCTCCATCTATTCATCTGATTGCACAAATAAACATCCCAACAATAGGATAATGAAATTTGCAGACGATACTACACTTGTAGGTCTTATTTCTGGGGATGATGAGTCTGTATATCGGGATGAGGTATTACAGCTATCCCGCTGGTGCAAAAATAATAATCTTCTATTTAATATTAAGAAGACCAAGGAGGTTATAGTGGACTATAGGAAAAAAAGAGCAGACATTCAGCCACTGTATATAGAGGGAGTTCGTGTGGAAGAGGTGGTTGAATGTAAGTTTCTCGGGACCATCATTACAAATAACCTGACCTGGAGTGCAAACACCGCTGCTTTAATTAAGAAGGCACAACAACAGTTGTATTTACTAAGGATTCTTAGGAAACAACAACTGGCTGAGAGTCTACTGACTACCTTCTATCAGAGTTCAATTGAGAGTATATTATCCTACTGTCTCTGTGTATGGTTCTCGAGCTGCACAGTGGCAGAGAAAAAGGCAATTCAGAGGGTGATCAAGACGGCCCAAAACATCATTGGCTGCTTACTCCCCTCTTTGGAAGAACTGTATAGGAATAGACGTAAGAGGAAGATACTTAATATATTGAATGACTCCTCTCATCCGGGACATCAGCTCTTTGAACTATTACCATCGAGAAGGAGATTTAGGGTATTAAGAACAAGGACGACCAGATTTAAGAACAGTTTTTATCCAAGTGCAGTTTTGAGTTTGAATGCAGGGTCATAAGATTTTTGTGGAATTAAATGGCTGAGAGTAATGGGGTATTTACATTTTTAAATTGCATAGAGATGATTGTATGGTTGGTTGTGTTTAGTTTAAATTTTTTTCTTTTTAGTGGTGTTTGTCCAGTTTTTACTTTGTGGAAGAGCACCTCATTTCGTTGCACCCGCTTGCGAGTGTAATGACAAATAAATTCTTATGTCTCTTATGTCTCTTATGTATTCCAAACTACTCAAAATTTCTGCTACTGGTTCTCCAAACTACTCAAAATTTCCACTACCGGTTCTCCAGAACTGGTCAGAACCTGCTGAATACCACCTCTGACTATGACCATGTTCTTTCAAATAAAGTTCACTCAAAGCATTTTTTTTAAAAAAAATATATTTTTCTTTCATTAGATTGTATAGACCTATGGGAAAAAATTCCATGGTTTTATTTTTTGCTTTTTTAATTAATTAATCAATTAATCTCTTTTAATTTCTTAAAAGACATGAAGGTTTAATGTATAAATTTGTATTTACTTTTAAGTGCTTTTGGTTACCATATAATCAGCTCTTCTTTTAATTATTATTATTTATTTCCAATATATCCTACAAAAGTAAGTTTAATTTTACTGATGCAATACTTTATTGGCAACTATCCCTATAAGAAAGGTAGTGGATCAAATCCAAATACTATAAGTTATCAAATATGTTATTTTGATTTTGTGCTAGGATTATGTTATTTTGATTTTGTGCTAGGATTATAATAAGCAATATTCGACTTGGGAGCCGAATTTGATTATTTTGCTCTATCCAAAACAGAAACTTTTAGCAACTAAATCCACTTCATTAAGCTAGCAAAATATTTAAATCAAATAAACTTCTCAATATCATAAACCACAAACATTAAGGTTTTTACTACTCTCTTGCCCATCTGGGCCATTTTGCCAGTGCTTCAGGAAAAAAAAGTCAAAAAGATCAAGAAATGATGGATAATGAGAAAACATTTCAATAAAATGGGAAAATATATACAGGGAAAATAGTAATATACATACTAATAGAAAATATAATTTAATAATATAATACAAATAAGTCAAGGCAGTAGATGGGAATTTAGGATTAGGTAACCAAACTGTATTATTAATATTAATAGTGTGCTAAAGTACATTATGAATTTAAAATAATTAAGGACTAGGAACTGTGTGGGATTTTGAGATATAGTCTCGGGATTGACTAACTCTGGGTACCAATATTTAGCATTATTAGCATTAACCGTACACATTAGCATTAACTCTACATATTTGGAATATTGAAGTTATGGTGGCACTATGAATAATTTTTAGAAAATATTAAAGAATAGTATTTAGGGACTATAAATACAAGGCACAAAGAAATGTTATTTATGTTTAAATGAATTAATGGGAAAATGAGAAATGGATTATGAAAAGATATTAGCCTTGTTGAAGTTGTTGAAGTTGGAAGATTAGAACTACATATACCTATTTGTATTATTGTTGCTTAAAAAAGATTTGACCGAGTTAATGCAATGTTCATAAAATATGTATGTTTATATTGAAAAAAAACACTTATTTGAAAAAGGTCACCAATGATGTGTTCAGCTAATTGAACACAAATCAAAAGAGTACATCCTAATTCAAAACACAAGTCAACAATTTTCAAATATTCAGAATGTAGGTTAAACTATCTCCAGATAGTATGCACCTGATAAAATCTTGTGGGCCATTTAATAGAATCATCATCAATGTGGATTGATTTAGAAGAGGAAAGGTCTGGGTTTATCCATCCAACTTTGATTTTTGTGAATGTGTTATTTGAACATGTGACCCAGTTGAAAATATCTAATCCAGCAATTACATGTCCCTTGTTATCAAAGGAAATATTTTCACCAGCATTGTTTTTAAAGAAAGTACTTCTTATAAACCTGTGGAACTAAATAGAGAGAAAAGTTGAGAGAAAATGATAAGATGAGACACTGTCTTGAAAACTCTGGGTACCGGTCTAGAAAAAAAATACATTGTTGCAGAGATCAATATTAAACATTCAAGATACTCTAATAGCACTAATTTCAGTTCAAAAAAGGGAAGGAAAAGGAGAAGGAAAAGGAGAAGATAATGAACTGTTGTGGCTGCATGATAACATTAACAAGGAAAGCTGAGGTGACACATTTGAACAAGTGGTATCTTTAACGTGGCCCAGATTCATCTGTTTAGGACTGTCTATTCTCTTCCTTTTCTTTAAAAAATCATGCTCCATTTTTTTATTTATTTGTATATCACTTTTATTATTTGACCAAACAACTCAAGGAGGTGAACATATCCAACACACTTTCCTTTTTCTATTTTTCCTACAATAACTCTGTGAAGTGGGTTGGGCAGAGAGAGAGAGAGAGAGAGAGTGACTGACCCAAGGCTACCCAGCTGGCTTTTGTGGATAAGGTGGGACTTGAACTCATGGTCTCTTTCTTTCTAGCCTGGTGCCTTAACCACTAGACCAAACTGGCTCTACTCCCTCAAATTGATGTGAGGCAAATTTTGTATTAATACACCCATCCATAGTACAGAAAATTAGCAGAAGGAAAAATGCCTTTGAAGCTCTATTTCTTTACGGTATTATAAAAACATGCACAAGCAGAAAAATTATTTAGGAGAAAGAAATATTGACTGAAATTCCACTATATTGTTCTGCAAAATACCTGCCAAGGCTCCTGATTTAATCGATCTTGTGCTCTCTCTTTCAACTTCGCTCTTTGTTTTGTCTTGGATGAAGTTATTTCTTGCAAAGCATGAGCCATAATGTATACTGCATTGTAGATGCTATAACTGTGACCAGACATGCTTGTGTCAAAGAGGGTCACAGGTAGATTCTCCAACTTTTCCTCCCCAACTAAATACTATACACTCTATATTCAGAGTGTATCATGTAAAATGCCAGGATGGTTGGATCGTAAACCAGTTATTATGATTGCTGGGAAAAATATCAACCTCAGATATGCAGACAATACCACTCTAATGGCACAAAGTGAAGAGGAACTAAGACTCTCTTGATGAAGGTGAAACAAGAGAGTGAAAAAATTGGCTTGAAACTCAACATACTTTAAAAATCCTTAAGATCATGGCATCTGGTTCCAACATTTTCTGGCAAATAGAAGAGGGGGAAAATGGAAGCAGTGATAGATTTTATTTTCTTAGGCTCCAAGATTACTGCAGATGGCAACTGCAGCCATAAAATTCAAAGATGCTTGCTCCTTGGGAGGGAAGCCATGACAAACCTAAAAAAGCAGAGAAATCACCTTGCATGACAATGGTCCATATATTCAAAGCTATGGTTTTCCCAGTAGTAATGTATGGAGAAGTGAACCATCTGTAGCCATCATTATATCTTGAGAGTTTTGATAATGAATTACATAGGCATGTAAGAGGTATAAGAATAACTCATTTTTGTTTGTTTTATATTTTTTTCCTGGCAGGTAACCCATATTCTGTTATTGCCATAATATTTAATTATTTACTCAGTCTCCTTCTACAGTGCTTTGGAAGATACCTGCCAGGCTTCTTCAAGTAAATATTCTTGTCTCATATTTTTTATTTTTGTCCTCTCTTTTGACTTGGATGAAATTATGGTATACAAAGCATGTGCCAAAATGTAAACTGCATTGTAGATACTATAACTGTGGCCAGACATCCTTTTGTCAAATACGCTAACAGGTAGAGTGTCTAGTTTTTCCTCCCCAGTGCAGATCTCCTCATCTTTTTCTTCTACAGTAGAATTTGAGAAATCACAATTAAACACATTTTTCCAGAAGATTCGGATAAAGTTATCTTTATTTTCTGAGAGGGGGTTTATTTCCTTCAAAAATTTCTGGAATCCACTAGGGAAATTTGTATG
>NW_020718672.1:7109-18275 GCF_900518725.1 Notechis scutatus
CTTAATAAGGCTTTAAAATATAGATTTGGACTCTTTTTTTTTATTTGTTTGATACCACCCCTGGAAGAGGAAGGGGGAATTTTGGCTTGCTTGGATTTATTGAGGATTGTGGATTTTGGGATTGTTTTGCCTTTCTCTCGGAATATTTGGTTGGTGTAAGAAGAAAGAGGAATAAAGAAAAGAAAAGATTTATTTATAATGGCTTTTCTTTTTGAAGACCTGAGGGATGAATATGAGCAAACAAAAGCAGCCTGCAAAGATGGCATGGAAAAAGCTTTTCTATTTCTAGAAATGGCGCTGGTCAATTACCAACAGACAATGGAACAGATGGAAACGGAAGAAGAACAACAAGGAAGAGACGAAGACGCCATCTTCATTGAATCCCAAAACTTATCTAAGGAAGAAGGAAGGAAGAGAGCAAGGAAAATGAAGGACTTAAGATCTAAAAAAACATTTGAGAAAGAGAAAAATATGATGCAAAGTAAATATAATGATAACAAACAAGAGAAAAAGGGAACACAACAGAGAAGGGATCCCAGCAAGGCAGAGGTTAGAAGAAGGAGGGGGGGGAGGAAGATTTGGTGGGGGAAGAAAGAAAGGGGAAAGGCGGAGAAAAGCCTCAAAGCTTTAAAATTGGATGGGAGAAGAGGGATTTTTTTTAGAGACAAAGGATGAAATATAAATTTCTGTAAGAAAGATTCTGCTAAGGTACAGAAGATGGTATTGTAACATTTATATTTGAAATAGTAAATTAGAAGGGTTTAAGATTTAATAAGAAATTAAAATGTTGAAGTTTTTAATAATGATTGATTTTTAAAATGTAATAAAATATCGAAGGAAAGGAGGATACAATGTATTTAAACATTTTTGGTGGATAGAATGTACCAAGCAGAACCAAATTGGGTATTTGTTATGTTGAATGTTAATTTTACTAACTTAGGGGGAGGATAGAAAGGCATCATACTCTGATTAGTGATTTCAGGAGAAATTCTTTTTATTATAAGAAGAGATAGAGGGATAATGAATGGGCAAAAGATATAAATTTAATGATTTAATTAAGATGGATTAAATAAGATAGAATTGTGAAGAGTGATATGCGCTATTATTTTAGCCCATGCAAAGAGAGGTAACTGGGGCCAAGGTACTTTACTAAAAGATTTTTTTATGTTTGTTTGTGTTTGTTTGTGTTTTATGAGAATATTGGGGAAATTATTGTAGAAAGACAGGGAAAGATTTAATATGTAATGATTTGTTTGTTGTTGAAACTTTTAATAAAACTTGTTTTAAAAAAAAAAAAGAAAAGAAAGAAAGAAAAACTTTCCCCTTTAGGGTATTCGCAGCTTGTGGCTCTCACAAGGAACAATATATCCTTAACAGCTTTCAAGGTTCCAAATCACTTTCTCCCGTCTTGTCCCGGTTAAAAGCACCTTTCACTTTCTCCAGCTTTCTCCCTCCTGCACTTGCTTACCCGGCTGCAGCTTTCTTCATGGTGGCCATTACTGACCACTGTTCCTCCGCCTCGGGAAAAGGGAGTTTAGCCGGCTGGGGAGGGGGTTTTTGACACCCCCAAACCCCTTGCCGGATCCCCCCTATCTTCAGCTGCCTCTACGGGGCAGCTATATCCCCCAGATCCAAATGGATCGGGGGAACCTTGGCGGCGGTCGCAAATCCCTGCCGCCGCCGCAGGCTAGCAAAACGGAAACCATAGTACACATCCTTTTAAGATAGATAGTTCCGTTTGTCTATTCTGAAATGGTTTAACAGTCTCGTCACTTGCGGTCTCTCACCACCCTTTACCTACCCAATTCAAAATCCATGCCAGGTTTCTGTCTCTTGCGGTTTCCCTAGCAATGCCTGTTGCTGTTATGGGTAGGTTTGCCAACGTCTCGATTTGCAGGGTTGCTGTGGTTGGTGCAGGATCATTTTGTAACTCAGGTAGGGGAGAACGGCTCAGGGCGTCAGCGTGTGTTATGTTCTTTCCTGGTCGGTAGATCAAATTGTAGTTATATGCAATGAGGAATTCAGACCACCTCGTCATCCGCGGTGACAGTATGTTAGGTGTAGCTTTGTTTCCTGCAAGGATTCCTAAAAGAGGTTTATGATCTGTGACAAGTGAAAAATTTCTGGCATAGATGTACTCATGGAACCGTTTTACTCCTGTTATTGCGGCCAATGCCTCTCTATCTAATTGGCTGTAATTCCGCTCCGTTTTGGATAGAGTTTTTGAATAGAATGCGATAGGTGCTTCTTTTCCATTGGGTAATATGTGGCTGAATATGGCACCGATGCCGAATGGTGACGCATCGCACGTTAATGTTAGTGGCAGGGTTTTGCTGTATTGTATTAGCATACAGTCTGATGTAAGTAAGTCTTTTATTCCCTGGAATGCTGTTTCTTCTTGTCGCCCCCAGGTCCAGGTAGCTTTCTTATCAAGCAACCTGTGTAGTGGTTCCACTATCGTTGCTTTCTGTGGCAAAAATACATTGTAAAAATTAATAAGTCCCAAAAAGGCTTGTAAATCTGTTTTATTTTCGGGTCTGTTAGTAGTCGACCCTGTAGTGTACGGTCTTTTAATCCGAGGACCACACGGTCCCTCATGGCCTCATCCATGTTTAGGAATTTGCATGCTCCACCAATGTCTCTTCGTGTTGCAACAAAATCTCTGATGTTCTCATCTTCCTTTTGGTCACGCCGATAAAATTCTTGTCTTTTGATGAGGCATGAAACTGTTGGCGCATAATGGGCTTGCAATTTGTAATTTGTCTAAGTCCGTCCACGCCATTTTCTTCACATCATGGGGTGTGTTAGGAATAACATGGTTACCTAACTTAGTTTGGGTAAAATAATATATATAGAGACTATGATAGCGTTTGTCACTTTAAATGCAGAGCATGTTATTTTGGGTGCGGTTGTAAAATCACCATAAGGGGGAGCAAGAGAGCTCACTGTTTGCTGGCTTTTACTGGATTGCTGACAATGATGGATTGATGGTGATAACTGCGTGTTTTCCCTGCTATTGCTGAACGAAGAAAAGAGGTTTGATTTTCTTCATATCTCTACTGCAAAAAGAGATATATTACTGGACTGATTATTTGTAAGTTTACTGACCTCTTTTTCGACACTGGACTTTACTAATGGATAATCCCCGGACGGACTGAACTAAGTGTATGATATATGGACTGTTTGACTATGCTATAACTCTTACTGGAATAAAAACTATTTAACTAGCACATTGTATCTGTTTTACTGAGTGTAAACTACAACAACGTTTATCTCACATATCTGCCTGCCTGCCTGACTACCATTGCACGTTCTGCTAGGGTGTATATCCCTAACACTGGTTATGGGCCCAGCTGCACAGTCAGACTAACCAGGATATAACAGGCTTATATAAAGTGAGAGTTTGTGTAGTTACACAATACTGTAAACAGACAGCTGTGTTTTATTAATTATAGGTTAATATCCAGAAAAAGATGGCACAAGTCAATTTACAAAGTTTGTCTCTAATATCCAAACTGGATGGAACAAACTATGTTTCATGGTCTATGAAATGCAGCCTACTTCTACGCAGAGAAGGTTTGTGGAGTATAATATGAAACCCACCAGAAGTAGATGCATGGGATCCGGACGATAAGGATGATGCCCAGAAAATACAAGAATATCAACTGAAGAATGAGCAAGCTCTCTGTATAATAGGACTGACACTCTGTGACCAGCAGCTTGTCCATATTCGTGGAGAAGAAACAGCTGCAAAATGTTGGGAGAATTTAAAGAAGATTTATGTTCGGGACAGTGTAGGAGCACATATAAATCTTACACGGAGACTGTTTAGAACACATCTTCAAAAGAATGGAGACATGCTGAGTCATATAAACACTATGAAGAGAATTTTTCAGGAACTGCATGAAAAAGAACTTATCTTCACAGAACTACATCAAGTTTATATAATTTTGTCTTCGTTAGATGAGAGCTATGATGACTATGTAACTTCACTTGAAGTTCTGCCAAAAGATAATCTTACATTAACTGATATTACTGGCAGATTAATTGAAGAAGCCAGGAGAAGGCTTGAAAGGGATCAGCTCAGAAGGGAACAACAACCACAATGTGAAGAAGAGAAAATATCTTCGTCAGCCTATACAATTAGAAAATGTTTTAATTGTGGAGGAAAAGGACATTTGGCTAGATTCTGCAAGAAAGCAAAAGGCCAAAATGCCAGCCAGAATGCTAAAAGGCATCAAAAGGATAAAAAATGCATAGAGTTAGCCATGTATAGCAATGAAACTGTGAATAATAATTTATGGGTTGTAGATAGTGGAGCATCGCACTGCATAATGAATGATAAGAAAAGATTTGTTAAGATGTCCACAAGTTCACAGCAGATATCGTTAGCTAATGGCTGGAAACTGAAAGCTAAAGGTGAAGGTATAGCATATTGTTCTTGCATAAAAGAAAATGTAAAAATGTTATATGCACCACAACTTAAGTTTAATTTGCTTTCAGTTAGAGTTTTGGTTAAACTAGGTTATGTAATTACCTTTAGGGGAGAAAATTGCATAATAGAAAAAGAAGGTAAAAAAGTGACTGCAACTTTAAAAGGTGAATTGTATGTGTTAAATGATAGTCAATCAGAGGTAGCTAACACAGTATATAATAATGTTAAACCTCATGATGAGTGCATACATTTGTTACACAGACGTTTAGGGCATATAAATTTTAAAATGCTTAAACAAACGGTAGAACTATCTAAAGGTATAAAACTGAAGCCTTGCAGTAAGTATTTGCACTGCAATGCTTGTAGTCAAGAAAAAAGCAAGGTAATACCAGCAAATAGATTAAATGGATTTAAAACAAAGGAATCTCTAGAGGTCGTATTTGCTGATATTATAGGTCCTAAAAAACCAAGTGTGGGAGGTGCTCGTTACATACTAAGTATAATGGACCATTATTCCAGATATGGTTTCTGTTATCTAATGAAGAGTAAAACGGAAACATATCAAAATTTCTTTAATTGTCTTAAATTTGCAGAAAGAAAAACTAAAAGGAAATTAGTAACTCTTATAACTGATAATGGTACGGAATTTATAAACAATAAATTCCAAAACAAACTGAAGATGGCAGGTGTTGAACATAAAAAGTCTGCACCATATAGGCCACAACATAATGCCTTTATAGAAAGACGAGGCCAAACAATACAAGCAATGGCTAGTACTATGCTGTCAGATTCAGGATTACCTGAAACTTTGTGGGGAGAAGCAATAATGTGTGGTAATCATATATTGAATAATGTTGTTAACTCAACAACAGGTGAATTACCATTCACACGGTGGCATGGCAGAAAACCTGACCTAAGCTAATGGCTGGAAACTGAAAGCTAAAGGTGAAGGTATAGCATATTGTTCTTGCATAAAAGAAAATGTAAAAATGTTATATGTACCACAACTTAAGTTTAATTTGCTTTCAGTTAGAGTTTTGGTTAAACTAGGTTATGTAATTACCTTTAGGGGAGAAAATTGCATAATAGAAAAAGAAGGTAAAAACCATAAGCTACATTCACACATTTGGAGCACCAGCATGGGTGCATATCCCTACACAACTGAGACAAAAGGGGCAGCATAGGGCTAAAAGGTTATTCTTTGTAGGTTATGAATCTAATCACAAATCATACAGATTCTGGGAAAAAGGTACATCTAGAGTTTACTGTAGTGCTAGTGCACAATTCCTTGAACATGTAGGATGGGAAAAACTGGAGCAAGATTCAAGTAAGGAAGTACTCACAGAAACCTACAAAAGACCAAAAGAACAAATCAGTAATAAGAAGAGCCCAATTAAAGAGGAAGTACAGGAAGAGCATATAGGACCAGAAGAGGAAGAAATACCAGAAGAGGAAGAAATAGATAACCAGGAACAGGTAGTACATGAAAGTCCACCTGTAAGCCCTGTAATACCTAGACATTCTACACGTGTAACCAGACCACCTGACAGGTACCAAGCAAGTGTAGTTTGCCAAGTTAGTAAAGTTCCAACTACTGTTGAAGAACTTAGGATGTATCCTGCAAAGGATCAGGAAAATTGGCATAAGGCAATGGAGAAGGAACTAAATTCATTAAAAGAAATGAAAGTTTATGAAAATGCCAAATTACTTCCAGGTGAAAAGTCCATTGGCTGCAAATGGATATTTAAGTTAAAAACTGGTAAAAATGGGACTGTTACCCATAAGGCTAGGTTAGTAGCTCAAGGATTTAATCAAACTGCATGTGATTATGATGAAGTATTTGCACCGAATTTAAAGGCAACAACCTTGAGAGCAGCTTTAGTGTGGGCAGCTAAGAAGAATTATATTATAAATCACTTAGATGTAGAAACTGCCTATCTGCATGCACCATTGCAGCACACTATATATTTAAGGAAACCAGTAGGTATTAAGGATAATAAAAATAATAATGACTGTTGGAAACTTAAAAAGAGTCTCTATGGATTAAAGCAATCTGGTTATGAATGGAACCAATATATTGTTAAAGAGTTAAACAATATAGGGTTTAAAGCAGGTTTAGCTGATCCATGTTTATTTAAGAGAGAGACTAATGGAACAGTATCATTATTATTGTTGTTTACAGATGATATTGCTTTAATTACAAAGACTAATAATGAAGCTACTGAAATAATATCATTATTAGGTAAGAGGATAAAATTAAAGCAATTAGGAGAGATAAGACAATATCTAGGATTGACAATAAACAAAACCAATAGTGGCTTTAAGATATCACAAGAAGATAAAATTTACCAATTGCTAAAAATGTATAAAATGGAACTTTGTAAGCCGGAAAAAACTCCAATGAGTCAGGAATTTTGCCATACTGATGCTCAAAGTTCAAAATTCGATAAGACTATTTATCAATCATTAATAGGTAGTTTATCGTATATTAGTAATTGGTCAAGGCCAGATATTGCATATGGCATTAATCAATTGGCAAGATTCAACGCTGAACCCACTGAACGTCACTGGCAAGCGCTAAAGCGTATATTAAGGTATCTTAAAAAGACAATGCACTATGCATTGTATTTGGAGCCAAAAGATGATTTGATTTTAAGTGCATATGCTGATGCAAGTTTTGCAACAGACATAAACACTAGGAAATCAAGTTCAGGTATGGCTATACTATTATACAACCAACTGATTGGTTGGAGGTCAATTAGACAGCAACACATAAGTATGTCCACAATGGAAGCAGAATTTTCATGTCTATCTTTATTATGTACTGATTTAATTCTGTATAAACAGTTGTTAATAGATATGGGAATAACTGTTAATGATGCCATTGTAGTGTATGAGAACAATCAAGCAGCCATACGGTTGGCTAAAAATATTGCTGTAAAAACAAGATCTAAGCATACTGATCTTAGATATTTGAATGTAAGACAATCTGTAAAAAAATGGTTTAATAAGATTGGAATATTGCATGACTGAAGAAAATTTTGCAGATCAGTTTACAAAAGCCCAAGGTTCAGTCAAGCACAAGGAAAGTTGTGAAAACTATGGGCTAAAATTGTAAATAGATATATATATTATTATATTACCCAAAAGAGGAGAATGTTAGGAATAACATGGTTACCTAACTTAGTTTGGGTAAAGTAATATATATATAGACTATGATAGCATTTGTCACTTTAAATGCAGAGCATGTTATTTTGGGTGCGGTTGTAAAATCACCATAAGAGGGAGCAAGAGAGCTCACTGTTTGCTGGCTTTTACTGGATTGCTGACAATGATGGATTGATGGTGATAACTGCGTGTTTTCCCTGCTATTGCTGAACGAAGAAAAGAGGTTTGATTTTCTTCATATCTCTACTGCAAAAAGAGATATATTACTGGACTGATTATTTGTAAGTTTACTGACCTCTTTTTCGACACTGGACTTTACTAATGGATAATCCCCGGACGGACTGAACTAAGTGTATGATATATGGACTGTTTGACTATGTTATAACTCTTACTGGAATAAAAACTATTTAACTAGCACATTGTATCTGTTTTACTGAGTGTAAACTGCAACAACGTTTATCTCACATATCTGCCTGCCTGACTGACTACCGTTGCACGTTCTGCTAGGGTGTATATCCCTAACAGGGTGCTTCCAATGCCTTTGCCATTTTGAATACTGCGGGCCCGCAGTGGGTGAGGAAGACGGCTCTCTTCCTATGTTCGGGTATTCCTTGGAGCTAGCTCCCTTCTAGAAACATGAGGAATCGGTCGATGTAGGATTCCCAGTCTTCAGTTGCTGGGTTGAATGGTGCAGGTGGCGAGTTGTTCCCAGCCATTTTGTCTCGCTCGGTCCTCGTTGCCACATGCACAACTGGTCTCCTTTGTCTCAGTATCCCACCTTCGTCGCCAGTGTTGCGTCGTGGGAACAAAGACTCGAGACCCAGTTGATCTTTTATTTTCTTTATTCTCTCTAGAACCTGACTGCTGGCAAAACCGCGGCAGCCTTTTTTATAGCGGGCTGCCTCGCAGCTTGTGGCCAATGACGGTTCTTCAAATTTCCCGCCATCCAGACCGACCAATCCAAGGTGAGTATGCAAATATATAACAAGACATGTTTAATATGGAAATTGATATGGAAAAGGGATATGCTTTACTGAACAGGACTGGGTTGATTTGAAAGTGGATCTAAAAATAATACTATGGGAGAGATGTGGAAGGAGATGAAATCGGTTGGTACTTGATGAAACAAAAAAGGTGATCTAGATAATTCTCTTATACTGGATTTACAAAAGACATCATTTAAGTAGTGAAGAATTTTGTGATAAGGGGCAAAGGAAAAAATGAGAAGAAATCAAGTATCAGGACTTTATTTGAGGAGTTTAAGATCAAGGAATAGATTATGATTGTCCATGAACAACACGAACATGGAAAAGTACTTTTTCAGAAATAATCAACAATAGTAATACTACAACTTACAAATATTAAATATTACATTATAGACCTTTTGAATACTTTTCTAATATTTAGTTTCATAGTAATTTTATTGGGCACTATAATTAAAAAGATAAGAACCAATAAAAATAAAAAATAGAAAGTGCAGAAAAGGAAGGAAAAGAAGACATATAAAGAAATAACTTCCCCTTCATAATATAAGTATAAACAATTTTAGTAACTTTTCTTTTTACATATTATGGGGGAAAAGTCTATGATCATTGTGTTATTTCCCTGTCCATTAACTTAAAGACTGGAAGATAAAAATTTAGAATGATGACTCAAAAGCTACAGCATTAATTTTATATATGTTTGATAAACAAAGATTTTACAGCAAAACAGTGGGCATTCTGAGACTATAAATATCTTCCAGGTAACAGAGTGAATGAAATGCTGAAATGCATTTGTCACTAGGGGGGAAATTATGGGTTCTATTTTCAAGAAGCTCTGAGCATATTTCGACATTATCAGAAAAGTCAGCATAGAGGATAAAAAGGGAGCAATTTGATTTTCATCATTACTATAGCCAAGAATAGCAATCAGAGTTACATAAAAAGTATTTATTTAAACAGACAATTTTCTTTTTAAAAAATCTGTGGGGAAATTATGATTCTCTATCAAGAGATAAGAAGATATGAACACAGTTCTGTTAACAAGGCTGTTTTCTGCTAATAGTGATGTTCCAACTATTCATTAGGCCAATTCATGTTGTTCTGGAGAGGTCAGGAAGATTTGAAGGGGTATGAGCAGGGCAACCATTTAAGGCCCTGGTTATGTCTTTAGCCCCCTAGGAGTTGCCACCAAATTGCATTTTGATGTAATGAAAGGGGAAGAATATTAAGTACATGGGGAGTAATCGTATGAATGATATTTAATTAATTTGATTTAAATTCAATTACATTGGAATGGAATCCAAATTAGTTTTTTTTAATAACTCCATCAACTTTGGGGGATGAGCCTTTCGATAAACAACAACAACAACAAAATGAAATATGCTTCTGAGTCTGGAGAAAAGCTATATATTCTGGGATAGAGAGAGAGAGAGGTACCTCTGTTTGCCCCATACTCTTGCTTTTTCATATTTGTCTCCAGTTTGCAAGGATAATTCTCTGCATTCACTGAACTTGTGACTTTGCAATTTCTTAGGTAAAAAGCTGAAGCTATCCAAAATGTTTATTATTTCACTTTTGAACTATTTATAAGGCAACTTCTTACCGACTTGCATGCCCCCAGGATTTTCACAGTGGAGACTAAGGTACTGAATCAATGCAACTTTCCTGTTCAAAGAACTCAAGCAAAATAGCAAAAACATATTGTTTCAACCTATTTTATTCTTTTCTTTCTAGAGCTGTGCTAGTATCAAGGTACAAAAATTGCTGCTGGGGATCTAGCTTGATTTAAAAAACAAAAACATGCAAAAGCCTCATTTCTTCATACACACCCAGTTCTACAAACTATTTAGGATTATTGGCTTTCTTACACTGCATGCTATGATAATATTTTTCAGTATAAACTTGATTATTACAGGCCTTTCATTCTAAACTGAGGAAATGTATTGTTTTCTGAATATGAAGGCCAAAGTCTCTCTTTTTTTATGTTAACGGGTGAATAATTCATTGCCTTTTTGTCACTTCTTAATTGTTCTGTCGCATTTTCCCTAAAGCCAGCAAGTTGTTCATTTTATTATTTATTAATTTAAAAATTAATTATACATTAGCTCCAATAATTTAGTCACTGATGGCAGTGTTTTAAATACCATACACATGGGCACTGAAACTTTTAACAGCTTTGCTTCATTTGTTGCAAAAGGATACTAGAGGCCAAACAAAATGATTCCTGTAAACACTGATACAACTAGACAACATAATTTAAAGAAAAAAGGATGGATAACTTTGGGAGGTGACTAGAGGTTCCTTTGCAATTTTTGACAGCGGGCAGTGGGAACCCTCACAAAATGAATGCAATGGCCATCCATTTATGGGCTTGCCTATTCACAAAATTTATTATTTATTTATTTATTAAATTTGTTTACCTACCCATCACACCATGAAATGACTCCTGCAGGGGGCACTGCCAAGGTGCAGAAGTCCCATTGATCACAAGAAAAATTAATCCCCTAGCACAGGTGCAGGGAAACTTGGCTCTTTTATCACTTATGTCCTTCAACTCCCAGAATTCCTGAGTGAGCCATA